>JAODOY010084316.1:0-14419 GCA_025399855.1 Forbesichthys papilliferus
GTTTGGGGTCCCTTGCTGAAGCTGCTGCCCCCGCGACCCGACTCCGGATAAGCGGAAGAAGATGGATGGATGGATATCGATATATATCTCTATATATATATATATCTCTATATATCTCTATATATATCTATATCTATATCTATATATATAAATATATCTATATCTATATATATATATATAAATATAAATCAACCAAAATTCTAATTTAACTGATACATTTGTATGGGCGATATTTTCACCGATATTCACACAATGATGGTTGCAATTAATCCACGGTTCACGTGCGTGCCGAACTGTGGGGAGTGATCCGTACGGGCCACGGATCAGCTACGATCAGTTACACCGCTAATCTTTACCACATGTTGCTTTGATTGCCTCTCTCAAAGTAATTAATGCACTTTCCCATTATTAATTTTCATTTGCATGCATTTTTAAAGTGATGAATTGGTTTGCATACATCACTGCAAAAAATGCATTAGCATTTGTGAAGGTGGTTTTCAGAGTATGACGTGTTGCGCTGTCTCCAGGGTTCCCACTCTAAATCAAATGTCAAATTCCCAGACTTTCCCCTGACTTTCTCCGACTATAAATCTGAATTTCAAATACC
The DNA here is from genome assembly GCA_025399855.1 of Forbesichthys papilliferus. Taxonomy (NCBI): domain Eukaryota; kingdom Metazoa; phylum Chordata; class Actinopteri; order Percopsiformes; family Amblyopsidae; genus Forbesichthys; species Forbesichthys papilliferus. The sequence continues at coordinate 608 of JAODOY010084316.1, forward strand.
TATATTGAACAAAAAAAACAGGCCACCAAAACAATGTCTGTGGCCATAGTCAGCATGGCAAACTGAATATAAATGTTATATTTCGCAAAGGTGCTACGAAAGTGGTTAAACTGAGGGGGCGACCAACTTGAAAATGTCTTCATGCAATGGAAAGCACAAAATCCAGGCACCAAATGACAAAATACTGTGTAATGCAGTAAGGCTCTTAGCAGTAAGGAGTAATGTATTGTTTCACATTATCCTGCATCAACTTTTCTCACTTAATATTATTCCTGCTGAGTCAAATAGCAGGCGTGCTTCACACTTCTGTCTAATCTTTTGTCTTTTGTTTGGAAAAGTAAAATGCATATGGCTCTCATGTATATTCACTGAAAATGTGGCACTTATTGATAGTGTCACATTAGCATGACTTGTTGACACCTCTCAGTATAACTAAGATGAATGACAAATAAAATGTAAACACGCTGGAAATAAAATTCCCTGTTATTCCATGATTCAACCCAAAAAACTAAACAAAAAATCCATAACTTCCACATGTCTGGAATAGACCGTTTTAAATTCCAAGATATTCCAGAAATTCCATGACCTGTGGGAACCCTCTGTCTCTATAGTTCCATGCTGGACAGACCTGGTTAAAGCACTGTCAAGGCTACATTGAACAAGTTCAGCATAGTTGTGTTTATAGGCTACATTACTGTATTTAGGCTAAATCTTTCTTCCATGAGATTTAATAGCTCACAAAAGAGAAACTGTTTGCATCCAAAGTGTTTAATATTTACTACTTAGTGTTAGACTTAGAGTATGCAATGGAACTAATTGTATATTAATGCATTAGGATTAAGTAATAAATAAATGTATGTATTCGTTGATTTTTGCTTCAAGGAGACGCATGTGTTTGTCGGTTGTGAAATACGATCACATTTTCCCAGACTTTCACCAGCAGAGGTCCTCGTCGACCTCTGGTTTGACTAGTGAACCCAATTTCGATACAATTGTTTTGAAACCTCCATTGTTCAAGAAAGATTCACCTCGCCATCACTACAGTATAGCTATCGAACATTTCCTTACAGATATATTATCATAGAGCAGTTTATATCCACGATTCTTGTTTGGAACGTATTGTTTTGCTGTACATGTCCACAGTTTCAGCAAGCTATTAGATGCCTGGATGTCGGCAGATTCGTAAATATTTCGAAAATATTGGGAACATTCTCCGTATACATACATACATACATACATACATACATACATACATACATACATACATACATACATATATATACACACGCGCACACACACAAAAAAAAAAAAATTATATATATATATATACACATATATACACACACACACACACACACATACTTACATATATACACACACACACAGCAAATTATCACAAGAGACAAACATTGGTGACTTAAAGATGAATAAATGTCTTGACGTTGGAAATGTTCTCTATTAACCCTACTGATCGCACTGCTTTGTAAATGTGGACTGTGTGTACTGTATAATCTAATACCGCACTGAAAGAATACCCGTTGTCATAAGGCAAATCAATACACAATGTCACGACTCTTTTGTCCGAGTGATAAATATTAGATTGGCCAAGTGGTTAAGGTGATTTAAGTAAACACAAGGGCGCACACCATCATTGGAAACCATCTTGTAAACCAGTACCGTATGGACAGAACACAGGTACACTTTCTGACCAAGGTCTCACCTGAAACCGCTGACCCGCTTTCTTTGACAAACACTTTGACCTCTTCTACTCCACATTGCTTCTGGGGTTGTTCCAAAACAACAAATATCTTAGTTCCAGCTGCAAAAAGCTGCTCGTTTAATGAATGTATCAAATCATTTAGTTCAGACATTTCTACTAGTGTCGGTCTCGGCACTACGTTGTCTGAAGGCCCCAATTCTAGGACCCTAGTTATTGGCGACAGCGCCATCTAGTGAATTGGATGATGTTTCGCTATAGAGGATGCCGTTGTAGGATCGCATTTTTAGGACTTTGTATTAATAATTTAGACAGTAAAAACTACCACATAGATGACGTGGCCTCAACAAACAAACGAGAGGTTTGCTCTTTCCTCATTTAACTTTTCAAACAGTTAGAGCAAACCATTGTAACCAATACATATATTTTTCTGTCAGGAATCAGGATTAATTGAAACGTCTAGACAAATTAATGTACTTTGAGAACACTATTATTTCCCATACAGTCTATTTGACAATATGCAAGTATACTGAGTGTGTAGCTTATATACTTACTCTGTTAATGTTACAATTGACAGATCACTCTTACAAAACGACGTGTTAGTTCGTATGTGTGGCACAATGTGTACATTATTATACGTAGTAATGCTATATATGGTTTGCCTGTCACCTTTTGCATCTTAACCATCTTAACCGTCCTGGAGGGGTGGATTCCTCCCTCGGTAGTACCGTTCCAATGTTTTTCCCTTTTTTCCCCCATGTAGTTTTAATGGAAGTTTTTCCTTGCCCGGTGGGAGGGAGGAGCTAACCTGACATGCCAGAGGAATAGTTGTCACAAATCCATCTGGGGAGCCGTACATTGAAACTTTGTGAATATTGTACAGTCCTCGGCAGTTGGTTGGATGAACCAGCTGGTCGTTTTCGCTGTCGACACACCTAAACCACATATAGCTATACCTCGACGATGATTAGAAAGTTCAGTTGATACTCGGAATCATTCAGAATGATTCCGAAGCTTCCCCAGACTGAATCTTACGGCGGTGAGTCTTGAGAGAGGCTACCGTACTGGCGTAAATAAGCGTTTATTAAACACCGGTCCTTGTCTTTTTAATTCTAAATTATTCTTCATTTTTTAACATTTGCTCGAAATATTGGGTTTTTAAAACGATAGATTAGACAATGATGCCATATGTGAGCTACTTTGACCAAAACCAATGTATTGACTGGATTAAATCAATCATAAAGGTACAATAGGTTATATTACTTGGTGTTACACACTCTTGTACAGTAGGTGGCGGTATGCACATTAACATTCTTTGCGCTCTGCCATTTAACCAAGTGAAGAAAAAGCAATAACTAACAACATGGCGGCGGTAACAGTGGATTTTATTTAATGTACTGTAGCTACCCAATAAGTATGCTAGCTACTTATTTAAAGTAAACAGTTTACTTAAAAGAATGTCCTTGTTTGAGGAAGCTATTGTATGTAGCTCCTGTCTGCACAAATAACGTGGAAATGTGTGAACTAAATTCATCGAGATGCTTAGTGAACGAGAAGGTTGTGGCAGCTGGAAATAAGATCTTAGTTATTTTGGAACGAACCGAAACGCCACCCGGAGAAGAGGTCAAAGAGTTTGTCGAAGAAAGGCTGGGAGCTGCTACTGGTGAGATATTAGTTTGCGTTAAAAGAGGGAGTGCAAACATAAACCGCTACAGACTGTTGGAAATGGCTCTGAAGCGTCAACGCTGCAAGAGCAGGTTTGGGCTTTGGACATAGCCTATTTCTGTGTGTAGAGTGACAGTAACTCAACGTTGCTAAAGACATTTTTAAAAATCGTGAACAGAGCATGTTAATGCATTGGATTTTCTAATGCATAAAGGTCTATTAAAGGATATTTGAACTTTGAAGTCATTATACAATGTATTTGTGTCTTTTAAATATATTCCAAATAAGTGAATCGTGACAAGACATGCTAAAAATAAAGAAGATTGTGAATGTTCACAACCATCTTAATAATTATTTGCTTTATTATACGTGTAAGGCAACGTGTGGTAAACACCCAAAAAGACTAACTATCCTGTCACTCATCTACAGAAGTTAGTTATTATCACCCCTTTTTACTTTAAGACGCAAAATATTTTGCCTATATATATATATATAGCCTGCATATTAAAGTAATATTGTTAATGTAAATTAACTACTGTAATTGCATGTTGTAGTAGTAGTAATACATTAGTTTAAAGAAACCCTAGGACACTGTATAGTAAAACAATTTGAAAAATAATCATAATGTACTACTATAATATAGTCGATAGTCACTAAGTAATAATTGTTGCAGTGAATATGGGTGTGCAGATGGAAGTATTGCTTATTTTAGCGTGTGCAACATTTCAACACAGTTTGCATTCATTATTTGTAACAGTTGTGTGGGTATTTTGTGCTTCTCTCCAGATGTCAAACAGGTCTTGGTTTGTAAAAGTGAGTGGAACCCCAGTCTGGACCAAGAGGAACAAGAACTCCCCCACATTAAAGTGGAACAGGAGGAACTGTGGAGCCCCAGTCTGGACCAAGAGGAACCAGAACTCCCCCACATTAAAGTGGAACAAGAGGAACTGTGGACCAGTCAGGAGGGAGAGCAGCTTCAGGGCCTGAATGAGACTGATATCAAGGTCATTAAAATTGTCTCCATCAAGAGTGAGGCTTATAAAGAGGAACTGTCTGTCTCTTCAGACCAGAGTGAAGTTAAGACCGAAGAAAGAAATAATGATTGGAAGGAGCCAGGTTTAAACACTCTGAAGACAGAGGAGAGATGCAGAATTGAAGGTTTGTCGTCATTCCAGTCTCATTATACTGGTGTGTATGAAGGGCATGGAAGACATAATGTGAATGCCCGAGTCAATAAAGGAGACATTATATGCCCCTTTTCCACATGTTGACAGTTCCTTCAATGTCAATTTTATTTATATAGCACATTTTTAAAACAACGATGGTTGACCAAAGTGCTGAACAAAGTAAATACCAATAAGATAAATCAACTGTTTAAAAAACATATGTACAAGTAAAGGGAAAACAAATAAAAAAATGACAACATAGACGTTTGTACACACAAGTTGTAAAAGACAAAAGAATGTAGACAATAGTAAGGGAACCAAACAAAATGACCACGTAGACCTTCAGTGGCAGATCAGTTACAGTTAAAAGCCAAAGAAAAATAATGTGTCTTCAGCATAGACTTAAAAGCATTCAAGGTCTGTGCCTCTCGAATGTGTAGTGGGAGATTATTCCACAGGATGGGAGCGCCCACTGCAAAAGCTCGATCCCCTTTTGTTTTAAGCCTGGCTCTAGGGATCTCCAGGAGTCTTACATTTTTCGACCTTAGTGCTCTGGCTGGGGAGTGGCGATTAATAAGTGCAGCTAAATAAGAGGGGGCCAATCCATGTATGGCCTTAAAAACAAGCAATAACACCTTAAAATCAATCCTGAAACGTACATGAAGCCAGTGGAGGGAGGCCAGGACTGGTTTTACATGGTCCCTTTTATTTGTACCAGTCAGCAGTCTTGCGGCAGAATTTTGTACCAGCTGCAGGCGATGCAAAGATGACTGCTCTACCCCTAGATATAGAGAATTGCAGTAATCCAGCCGAGATGTTATAAAAGCATGGATTACTCTCTCAAAGTCTTTGGGGGAGAGATAGCATTTGACCTTTGCCAATAGCCTCAACTGGAAAAAAACTGGACTTGACCACAAAGCTAATTTGTTTCTCAAATTTAAAAGAACAATCTAAAATTACGCCAAGATTCTTGACAAATGGTTGACAATTAGTGGCTAAGGGGCCCAGTGCAGCAAGAGGAATATCCACAGGACGACCTTGTCCACACAAGAGAACCTCTGTCTTGCTTTCGTTCAGTTTAAGAAAATTTAAGGGCATCCAGGATTTGATATCCCTCAGACAATCCATTATCAGTTGCGCAGAGTCTTTGACAGAAGTTTTTATCGGCAAATAAATGTGTACATTGTCAGCAAAGCAATGAAAAGAGATGTTATATTTTTTAAAAATAGACCCCAAGGGCAGCATATACAGGGAAATAGAACAGGTCCCAAAATAGAGCCTTGAGGGACCCCACAGGTAAGAGGTGTTGTGGTGGAGGAAAACTCGGCTATGTTGACCGAAAAACGTCTATCAGTTAGATACGACTTAAACCATTTAAGAAACGTACCTTTTATGCCAACACATTCTTCTAGGCGTTTCAGGAGAATCCCATGATCCACCGTGTCAAAGGCAGCAGTTAGGTCCAAAAGCACAAGAATAGCAGAGCTTCCTGAGTCAACAGTTAAAAGAAGATCATTGTAAACTGTTATTATTGCAGTTTCAGTGCTATGCCATGGTTTGAAGCCAGATTGAAATATCTCATGAGTTCCTTGATTTTCTAAAAATTTTGTCAACTGATTTAAAAACCACTTTCTCTAGTAATTTAGAGATGAAAGGGAGTTTTGAGATGGGCCTGAAGTTAGAAAGGACGTTAGGATCCAGATTAGTCTTTTTAATAAGGGGTTGTAACTACAGCATGTTTGAAGGCAGCTGGAACACACCCTGACAATAGACAACTGTTAATTAAAATAAGAATACTGGGCCCAACCGTACTGAAAACGATCTTTAAAAGACAAGAGGGAATTGCATCCCGAGGGCAGTTTGTGAGGCGCATAGAATTAAAAATCTCCGTCAATAAAGGAAGTGATATAGACTCAAACTCTCTAAATACAGCTGATCAAGTAAGGGGGGCAGAGGGGTCTAATGCAGATGTAGATGTTGAAGATCTAAGAATCTAAGAATTAAAATCCTCACACAATTTAGGCGAAGGCACAATAGAAGCCGCATCACTTAATGTTGACTCCATCATGGAAGGCTCGCTTCTCAGATTATTCGGTTGGATATTATTCAACTCCAAAAATGCGAAGCGCAGACGGTGTCTTAAACGCAAGGCGCCCAAGGTACATATGCAGCGCGCAAAACGCTTTCTTCCAATAGAAAACAATTAAAAAATAGATGCTCTCACTGCATAATGTGTCCTGTGGGATTGGGGCCTAACTCTACAGAGTTGCATTAGGAAAAATATATATTGACGAAATCAGGTCCAGACTCGTGGGGCAGCTTTGATGATGACAGTTGACAGCTGTTTTGTCCAAATGTCTGTGACACATTCTCACCTATGCTGTGTGAATTCTCCCAACCCAACCTGCATGATTCGTCACAGCAACAGTAGCATACGGTCACACGAGCATAATTGACAGCTGCCAATATTCACCTCTCATTCACTTCCATTCTATGCGAGTGAAAGAGCGAATTAAACTTTACTTCCTGTGTAACCAGCATGGAATCTGCAAACTGCACATTTTCCCGTCACAAAACAACAATCACTCGTGTCAAAATGGTTACCCACAATCGCTTACATGCACTACAACCAGGACACCTCCTGCACTGCCCACTTTCAAGACGGCAACATGCATTTCACATCGGAAGGTGGCGGCCCATCGCCTGCCCAATTTTACATTTCCATATGTGTGACCGCAGCCTTAGCAAAAGTAACCAAGGGGTTAATCAGTGCGATTAATCTACATAAATGTTTTTGTCACGTTCTTTTTTCTATAATAATCTAAATGAATACGTTATTTTGACAGCCCAATAAAATAAACTACATATGGATAAAGGTGAAACAAACACAGCTTGGCAAAATTTCCGCCCATCCATCCATCTTCATCCGCTTGTCTGGAGTCGGGTCGCAGGGGCAGCAGCTCCAGCAGTTTATTTGTTTATCATTTAAATAGACCAATATTTAAAAAATGTTGCATGCCTGTTTTATTGATCGCTTAACCTTTCCAGCGTTTAAGAGCTATACATCGTCGCTGTGTAGCATTCTCCGTGAAATACTGGTACCGGTAGCTCAGCTGGAACACTTTTCAATGTGAGTGTTGAGAATAGTGTGTCAAATTCTTATTCATATCTCAATAGTCAGTAGCGGTGGTTGTCAGTAGGCAAATTATAACCAAGGATCTGCCTGGTAATATCCCAGTAAACATTTTGCCGTTGATTCAACGTTGAAAAGACGTTGATTTCAGGGGCATAGATGAAAGTTGACCGGACGTCTTTTCAGGCCATTAAATACACGTCCTATAATGACGTCTTGTCAACTTTCATCTATGCCCTTGGAATCAACGAAGAATCAACCTCCAATCAAAGACGTATTTTCAACATTTAATACAATCTGCATTATTACCTAAAGTACAATGACAATAAAATGGATGACAGACAACAATGCATATTTTAACAAAAGTTTTTATTTCACAATGGATATTTTCTTTTTTTGGTATTTACAAAGAGTTAATATTTTTATTTTGAAGTACATTTAAAAACATGTTAAGAAAATAAACACACTTAACATGGGGCAAATAAGGCAAATAAACATGGAATTTTCATATACTAATAATAAAGAATACATTTTATTGAAGGACGCCTTTCAAGACACTTAAGGACATGTTACATTACCAATACAAAGAAACATAATATAAATACATTTGACTACAACAGGAACATACATTACACATACAAGTTACAAGTAAAAAAATTAATGTGAAGAGTAAAGTAAAGGAGACTGAGCAGATATTTAAAGTAAGAATGTGTTTGTTGTAGTCAGTAACACTGGCAGGAAAAATTGTTATAAAAAACTAAAATGATCAGGTTGTTAAATATGATCTATTTAACAGTTTTATTCATGTTGACTTCAATTTAACTACTTTACTTTTGACATTTTGTGCAGTAGCCAATGAGAAAGCAGATATACTAACTCACGTTCCTAATTTAACCATGTACAACTGCAATTCATGTTTCTAAAAATAAATTCACATTTCCATAATCTTCTAAATCATGATGTTGGTCATTGATCGTTGATCATTTATATAAATTATTTAAACAGTAGTTTAATGGAAACAGTTACAGGTTCTGGATAACTCATTGTTTCACCATTGCAGGTTCTCCATCAGCCACTGCTGGAGAGGATGAAGCACTTCACACCTCTCTGATCTCTCAGCCAATCACAACCTCCAAAAGCAAACGCAACATTTGTAACTTATGCAAAGAGTGTGGCAAGAGCTTCAGTAGTTTGTCAGCCCTCAAGAAACACCAGATTGTCCACACTGGAGTGAAGCCTCACCACTGCCAACAGTGTGGAAAGAGCTTCAGTCGGTTGTCAAACCTCCAGAGACACCAGCGTGTCTACACTGGAGAGAAGCCTTACAACTGCCAACAGTGTGGCAAGAGCTTCAGTCGGTTGTCAGACCTCCAGAGACACCAACGTATCCACACTGGAGAGAAGCCTTACAACTGCCAACAGTGTGGCAAGAGCTTCGTTTGTTTGTCAGACCTCCAGAGACACCAGCGTGTCCACACTGGAGTGAAGCCTTTCTTCTGCCAACAGTGTGGCAAGAGCTTCAGTGAGAAGTCGAGGCTTAAGAGACACCAACGTATCCACACTGGAGAGAAGCCTCACCACTGCCAACAGTGTGGTAAGACGTTCAGGGAGTTGTCAAAGCTCAAGATACACCATCGTGTTCACACTGGAGAGAAGCCTTACCTCTGCCAACAGTGTGGGAAGAGCTTCAGTGTCTTGTCAAAGCTCACAAACCACCAACGTGTCCACACTGGAGAGAAGCCTTACCACTGCCACCAATGTGGCAGGAGCTTCAGTTTCTCAGCAAGCCTCCGGAGACACCAGTTTGTCCACACTGGAGAGAAGGTAGCGAGCATATTCGTGCTGTGAAAGTACTTGAAATTAAATTTCGGCTCCTAATGATTACATAAACAATATAATCAAGAAATATGATTATTATTTGCATATTACATGCATAGAGATACTCATTTAAAAAATATATTATGGAGAAGCAAGGCCAGCACGAGAAGGAGGAGTGGAGGACTAAAAACACGAAGTCTCGTCAGAATGCCGAATCCTCCATTGCCGTCTCCTCCACCAGGCTGACCGCGGCGACCTTACTGTCCACTCTACCCCATCTGGTCTGAGGAGCTGCCCAGCCTCTCCATCTGTCACCCTTATAAGCTGGCAGCAATTGAGCTAAATTAGACTGTGATGCACAGGGGTTTAAGTTGTTGATGTTATGTTTTGTATAAAAAAAATACAAAAATATATATCTTATAAAAAAAACTAAAAAAAACATTCTGACCGATAACAGTAACTACTTAGTTTATACAACAGTAACTGTCAGTACAGTAGCCTATAGCTGTGGTCTATATTAAGTAGCATAACAGTGAGTGAGTGTTTTCCAAGCGTGAAGAAGTTGTGAGCAAAAAACGAAACCGGCTCAATTCAAAAACTGTTGAACAAATAATGTACCACAATAAAAATCTTTGCGTGTTCCCCATCCCAAATATCACTCCCTGCCATAGTTATACAAGCACACCCAACCTGTGCCATGTTTTCCCAGCACTCTCCTCAAAAACACAATACATACATTCAAAAGATGCTTCAGAACTATAGTTTCTCCAACACAGCTCATTGGTTAATTTGATTGCAGCCTTGCTTTTTCGCCAGGAGAGGTCGCTGTAACTGAAGCTTCGAGTAATGAACCCATTTTCGAAACAATTGGCTCAAGTCGCAAGTGGTTCAGTGCTTCACAAAAGCTTAATTTGGCCATCACTGGCTTCCATATCATCTCAGCAGTGCTATGGGCTGATAAACACCACGCCGCATAGATGCAGTAATTCATGCAGAAGGAGCCCCAATGAAGTACTGCGTACTTTACAGAAGGAAAGAACATGTCTATTACATTTTTTTTTTTCACTGGTATTGTCATTATTTTCGTAAATACTGATTTTGTGGATTCCATGAGCTGTAAACTAATACAGACTACTGTATTTCACTATGGATCGAACGTATATGTGTGTGTGTGTATATATATATATATATATATACACTGTACATACACACATATACAGTATATACATACACACATATATACACACACAAATATATACACATATATATATATACACACATATATACACACATATACACATACATATATACATACACATATATACATACACATATATACATACACATATATACATACATACACACATACATACACACATACATATACACATACATATACACATACATACATATACACATACATATACACATATATATACATACATACATATACACACATACACATACATACACACATATACATATACACACATATATACATACATACACACATATACATATACACACATATATACATACATACACACACACACAGGAATAGATCACACCTTACTCAGCTAACCAGTGAACTTGAGAGATGATGTATCAATCTGTCGTCAGGTCAACATTTGTGTATTGCGTGCTATTATTTGTAAATAGAAAATACAATTGTGAATTACATTTCATTTGTGAATCATTAAATACATTTGAGTTGTGTGACATTTTAATTGTAAATAGAAAATACAATTGTGAATCACATTTCATTTATTTGTGAATCATGAAATACTTTTGTGAAATACGATACATTTCTAAAGAGACAATACATTTGATATTCAAGTGACATTTATTTGTAAATAAAACAAACATTTGTGAATTATGAAAGTAATTGTCAGGTAAAAAACTCCACGAACCCCTTATTGGGTCTCGGCCAAGAGGTTGGTAAGGCTCTGGTCTCTAAGGTTGCGGCTCAGAAATGTATTTACACTAATGAGACCATAAATAGCCATGTCTGTCCAATATGTTTATTCAGAGAATTCTGACTATACAAAGGAAAAGGTAAAACCTAGTGATGCGCAAAACCGCCGTTGCGAGGTGCAAGCCATAGGAATGACTGGGTTTCAGAGCACAGTGGTGCCACTGGCGCGTCCTGTTTGAAAGGGCCATAATTTCAGTTGGCAAATTCATCACTGGCTGCAACCTCCTGATCAGCGTAAAGCTGTACATGAAACACGTGTTAAAGGCAATGCAGTCATTCTGGAGAGCGCTTGCTAACTTTGAGCTCAAATCAAAATCCTTCCGCAGTGTTGAAATGCATGGCGAAACCAATAACGAGAGGCTATATGTTACTTCACGTTCACAGCCAGGGCTGTGTAGATGCAGGCTACCAGATAGTTTTTTCAGTATACACAAGGATAAACTAGCAAAAGTCGATATTCCCAAAGTGGCAGTTTTTGTCTTGCCTACGGGAACAGAACGCCAAGGCCTGCGCTGCCACCCAGTGTAATGACGTATTTATTAGCTACAATCAACCTCTTTTAAGGATACATATTTCTATGCATTGTATCAGTCAGAGAACACATACAAGGTTCCCAATTTATGGATCTGCTGTTGCAATTTATGAAACAGCAATTTATGGACCCTCCCTGACCCAAACTCCCCAGTTTGCAGCCATTTAGGACAGAACATAAAAACACTGTACTTCACATCTAGTTTGACTGAATGCAGTTTAACAATATATGCAAGCTATCTCTCAATGCTAGAGAATAATAATAATAATAAGTAACACGCAAGCATAATGCATGATTTAGTAGCACGACTGCATATAGGCTATGCTACTAAATAAAGTTCACGTAGACCTAACCAACAGTGACAACCAGGATCTGCACGACCGCTAGTGCATGTGTATAATGCATGCATGCATGTGTGTGTGTGTGTGTTGGAGAGAGCGATGATTGAAAAATCCCCGCTCGCACATAATGTTTCAGTAGATATGTATTATTTGGTCGGAACGTTGCTTTTCAGCGTTTTGACCCGACCCGCATCCGCAATATTTTCTGACAAGCTTATTCGAAACCCTTCTAAATGCCCGCTGTGATGATGACATTTTTATAAATCATTTGACTGTTATGCAAATTGTCTGACTGTAAATGCAAATCAATCTGACACTTCACAAACAATAATCAATTTCAAATGTGCATCCCTACTTTGTATACAAGTAGTGCCAGTAGAGTTTTTTTATCCATGAGCGCACAGGAGAAACAAAAAAACACATTAGCTGTTCATCTCATTGTACATGCATTTTATAATAACTACCTAATTAGTGATATTAACTAGTTTATAATGATATATAGATATATTTAGGGGACATTCATTAATGTTCGAAGGTATAGTAAGTCATTCTCGAGAATGCTTGATACATTTGACCTCAAATATAAAACAAACGCACCTCTCCCTTCATAGGGTGCTTCCTTACTCTCCGCTCTACACATTGGAAATGCACTGCGAAGAGTAGGATATTGTTGTTGTGTGCGGTCTGCACAACTTTGTTTGTGTTGCTATGTACAAAGTCTTTAAGGGAACATACACATCTTTAAGTCTGGCGACGTCCCGAGAGCTCTGTATACTGTGTTAAACTAATCTTGTTTACTGTAAACCATTTGCCTCCAGACTGAGTCTGAATCAAGCTCATTAGCGTAGCAAGATCCGGATGAGCTAATGTGCTTGACGTAGAATCAGTCTGGAGAGCTTAGAAATCATTATGTTTCAGGCTGGTAAACCTAGTGTGTTGTAAATCAGCGTTGTTCCGCTCTCTGAAAGTCCTCCATGGTCTCCAATCTCTCAATACAGATCAGTGGAAAGGGGAGGCACTTCCGCCAAGGCGTCTGAACTCCATGTGTATGTCAGTTAATTTGGTTAACACCTCTTTCTGAAATTCTGCAATACAAAATTAACACATTTATTTTCATTATGACGATTTCCTCTTACTTTTTACACAAGTTAAAACTATTTACAGTTAACTACCGCGTGTGTATACACGTCCCTCCACCCCGTCCACACGGCTGCATTGAAGAAAATGGAGGAATCGCGTTGAATTCATTCTTCGGGTTGCCCCCGCTCTTTGCATGGCCCTCGCGCTTTGCTGCGCACACACACGCTGTGCCCCTGTGTTCAATCCGACCCGCCTTAGCTAAGGACACCCGTTAGCGCATGTGGAACAGTACATCGTGGTGGTTTTAGAGTCCACATATATACATACATATACATATATGTATGTATACATACATATATGTATATATATACACACACATACATAT
>JAODOY010084317.1:0-14419 GCA_025399855.1 Forbesichthys papilliferus
CAGAAATGCTTGGGAAAATGTAGCTTCTGTGGACGCTACCGCACTACTTGATCAATTAAAGAGCTTCTCTACTGAAATGCCATTTGATTCAGAAAACAGCACCACCACGGCCGCGCTACTACTACTAAACGTAGTTAACTAGTGGCGTCGCTACAAGTAGCGGCGCTGACAGAGGTATATAGCTTCTTCTTCGTTTTAGGTAACCTAGGCTAGGGGCAGTAGCAGTAGCTCCAAACACCCCTATATCCAATCCGGGTGTGGCCTGAAGTAGGACCGCCTACCTTCTTAACATTTACGGCCACGGAAATACGGAAATAAATAAAACAAATAATAATGTTTTCCCAGATTATAGGGTAAAGAAAAAGAGGACATCCTAATTTGTGTGTTGGCTTTGGTTGTTATAATGCAAATATGTTGTGTACAAGATAGGCTAATGTCTAATAGTGTAATCAAGTCAAGTGAAGTCAATTTGATTTATATAGCCCTTAATCACATTGCGGGTTCAAAGGGCTTTACAACCTACATTTCACATGGAAACAAACACCCCCTTAACCTGCTCCTCCCTCCAGGCAAGGAAAAACTTCCATTAAAACCACATGGGGGAAAAAAAATGGAAGAAACCTTGGGAAGGGACCACAGAGGGAGGAATCCACCCCTCGACAGTTTAGATGCAATAAGTGCAAACAAAATTTAGCATTAATACTATGTATGTTAATTTTCACACATTGTGCCATACTTAAGAACTTACACATCGGAAAGATATAAGAGCATTTTGTAAGATTACTTAACCATCTATGCATAGGCCTATCGTTCAGTGATATACAGATTGTTTATCTCAGCTGGAATGCTAACCCTAGCAGTGGCCTCCAGTGGACAGAACGTCATGTGATATGGGATGGCCCAACAGATAACGGGCTCGGACAGTTTAGAAGCTGTGGTTCCTGTGCTGAGAACGTCAGAGTTCAGACAGACTCGTCCTTTGTTGAATTACATTTGATAATAAAGGTCTTATTCATGTTTCCATTGTTTAATGTCCCACAACGCGGACCACATCTGTTCTCAACCTGCCTCAGGCTCTGGAAGTTACCGTAAGGAGATAGATGATCAAATGGAACCCTGCCAGACATCCCATATCTCCTACACAACTCTTCCAGCAGGCTGTTTTATATTAACATCATTAATAATGATGTTTTATAGCACATTTGCTTTTGTTATACGGTACATTTGCAGCCATCTTCAAGGAGATAGTTGTGTGAGGTTTTTGAGCTTGTTCTAATAACTAATACTAATGCAGATTTATAGTGTCGGAATCTCAATCTCAACTATTAATGTTATTATTATTATAAGTTGTTTTATGGTCGGCCTTGTTTGGAGTGGGTGGGAATACATCATCTGTTCTCAGCCAAGGACATTCTCTCTCTCACACACACGCACGCACACGCACGCACACGCACGCACACGCACGCACGCACACGCACGCACACACACGCACGCACACACTTACACACACACCCACACACACTTACACACACGCACGCACACACACACACACACACACACACACACCCACACAAACACACACACACACACACACACACATGCCATCCTGCCCTTTATTTTTAACAATTAAATCATACTGGTGGGCCAGAAGTGCTCTAGTTCTAATATTGTTCAGCCATTTTATGTGTGTTTTTATCTGTATGTGTGTGTGTGTGTGTGTGTGTGTGTGCGTAGGTGCTATAGTTCCCAGAGTGGCAGCACCTGGTGGTTGTCATGACTCCCTGTTAATCTCCAGTTAACTAGTCAACTGACAGATAAGATACCCAACACACACACACACACCCACACCCACACACACACACAGACACACACACACACACACACACACACACACACACACCCACTGATCTAGCGCTGTGTGTGGGTGAAGATAGGGAGCACTATAAAAGACACTATAGGTGTTTTCAAACAGGTCCGTCAGTCAGACAGACAGACAGACAGACAGGTGTGGATATGCGTCTGATTCCGGCGGTGGTTCTGTTGGTGACCTGGTTAGGGCCAGCTGCTGCTGTCACAGTAAGTAAGCCCAGAGATGGGGGCTGGTAGATGGGGGCTGGTAGGCCCAGAGGTGGGGGCTGGTAGGTGTAGCCTCTAGAGCCAGACAGAAGACATATCTATATATACATCATAAGACAGTAGAGTAACTGTGTCTAATGCTCTTTGAGGGGGGTTGTTGTCTGTCAGCTGCTCCTACTGCTGACAGCTTTATTCCAGGTGGTCTCAGTCTCTTTGTATATGTCTCTTTTGCCAGCATCACATCAAGTAGAGGTAGATACGGGAGATATGTATCTGTAAATACACATATGTATGTCAATGAACATGTCAGTGCCATCAGCATGGGAAGAGTCACTATGCTTAGCCATGTTAGCAACAACAGTGCGGTATCTTTTGATGTAAATGGCTTAGGTATTGATATTTGATTATAACTGTAAAACCACAAGGATGCACTGTATGGCATATACCAATCTCAACATTACTGTAACTGTATGCACGTGTTGACTGTTTGTACTGTACGTTGTTGACAGACCATTGCCATACAGAAGTGATACACTAAACTGTAAAGGAAAAAACACAAACTGTATGAAATGTAATGCAGTATGCTTGACATGCATGAGATTCCCCTCGTTATTTTAGAGAACTGGTTGATCATATGTCGATCTAAAGCTTCCCCTTTATTAGGCAAGGCCCTTCATATACAGCCTACATCATATTTTATATACATGGTCCAATGTGCTTCAGAATGCCAAGAGCCATGCTCAGCCAGGTTGGCAATAAAGCAAGACAGTTTGTTGATATCAAAACAAAACCACCTCTTCCTCCTGTGCCATAAGGTGTACTCTCAGAAGCTCCCACACTGTCCACACATTGCCATGGCTGGGATAGTGTTGTGTGGTGTGGCCTGCACCACTGTGTTCCTATTTACAGAGCCAGATCTGCGTAGAAACACCAGATTATTTATTCAGAACGCACAGCTAGTGGACCGTGAGGAGATATCCTTGGAATTTAACACAAAAAAGTATATTAGCTTACAATCGCTGACTCACCTTTAAGAACATAGCAATATAGCATCTGCTGCTAGCTTCAGGAGGAACAGACAACAGACAACATTATCTCAGCAATTGAGACAGCTGTGGTAGCTCTCAGCAAAAAGGAGAGGTGCTGTGTAACCAAGGTGACATGAACTCATGTCTAAGATCTTTGTGGATTATTGTAAAGTATGTGGTCTTGTGGTTAACATGGTAACGGCAAGGTCTGAGTCTAACCCTAGCTAACTCAACAGGCAACGGTGGACTTACCCCAACATCCACGTGAATGGAGAGCAAGGCACATGAAACACAATCATGCCCATTCCTTGACCAAGAGTAGAATCTTCTGAGAGAAATGGCCACATAGCCTGTCTGTCTCGTACACATTCTAAAACATCATTTTGTCATGACCTAGTTTGACCAGAGGACTCCCACACGTATTCACACTGCAACATATTCGATCATAATAATGTTATATCAGAAACAGATGGCATACATTTAACATGTAATAACTAGATTTGGTAATGATAAATTGTGATTAGGACTTATTCACTAATACCTACTGTAAGAGCATAGCTATAATAAATAATAATCTCACAATACTAAATACCAGAAACGTACCCCTCAAATGTATCCATGTATTGCAGGTGTAGGTACATTCTTTTATGCTTGTTTTGTACCATATTTCCTTATTTATGTTTCCGTTAGTTACATGGACTAAAGCAGATATGTTTACATCATGTAGACATACAGTATGTCAACTACTGTATACATAAAACAGTATGTAACTAAGTACTATTCAAATAAACTATAAACCCAATGTACAGTATCTACTGCAGAACAACTACTTATTATGTGTGCGTGTGTGCGTGTGCGTGCGTGTGTCTGTGTGCGTGTGCGTCTGTGTGTGTCTGTGTGTGTGTAGCTGGGCGTGGTCAAAACGGAGGGAGGGCTGGTTATAGGGAAGAACCAGGTGTCTGGACTGCTCCAATCTGTCGACGTATTTAAAGGAATTCCATTTGCTGACGTACCTGGGAAATGGGAGAAGCCCAAACCACACCCTGGATGGGATGGTCTGTCTGTCTGTCTGTGTCTGTCTACCTGTCTGCCTCTCGGTCTGTCTGCCTGTGTGTCTGTCTGTCTATCTGTCTGTATATATCAGAACATTGAACACTACAGTCTTCTGTAAAGACATTACCAAGAGGGTACCACTGCAGTTAGTTAATAAAGTGTGTGTGTGTGTATGTGTGTGTGTGTGTGTGTGTGCGTGTGTGCAGGGGTGTTAGAGGCCACCCAGTACAAACCCAGGTGTCTCCAGGTGAATCTGCTGCAGTCAAAGACTCAAGGAAGTGAAGACTGTCTTTACCTCAACGTGTTTGTTCCCCAAAAGCGCTCTGGTAACACACACATACATATACACATGCAAACACACACACACACACATACAATATAATATAATAACCCCCCCTCCCCCCCCTCCAATAGTCTCCAAGAACCTGGCTGTCATGGTGTACATCTTCGGGGGGGCGTTCCTGATGGGGGCGTCCAATGAGGTGGAGATCCTGGGTCACTCCCTCTACGACGGTGTGGAGATGGCAGCCCGTGGCGAGGTCATCATCGTCACAGTGAACTACCGGGTTGGAACGCTGGGCTTCATGAGCACTGGAGATGCACGCCTACCTGGTAACCACAAAAACCTGAAACCTACCCCCCACTGCTGGCTATCGACATGTTAGCTTGTTAGCTTGTTAGCATGCTAGCTTGTTAATCCTAGGATAATGGTTCAGTATGCTGACAGCAAATGGGAGACGGTTTCTGTCGGGGAATGGGGAAAAGGCATAATGCCTGAGCACCCCTAGATTGCAGGTCATTTCATTACCTGGACATCTGGCTATCTACCAAGCTATTCCAGCTCAGATAAAACTGATGCTAGTTCAGCATCTACAGTAACTGCTATTGTTGTGTTTGACTCTCGTAGTCTCATCCTCTTCCGTTCATTAGCACATAAATCACATTGGTCACATAAACAACTCTGTGCTGAACGTCTGATACGTAAGCTTGACAAAGCACTCTCGGACGTTCAGGAAGTGATACTGTTAATTTCCATTGGCTGTTAGTATTGTCACTCACAACTATGTGTTCCTAATTTGCTGTGCGACGCTGGTGCACTGATTTATTTACTCATTTAAAATAAAAATAAAGCGTTTTAAGCAGTACCCGTATCTTACTAATTTGACAGATTTACCAGACCTGTAAACAGCCATGTCATGTTGTTTAGTTTTCCAACAAATTCCTCATTGGAAGTTTACTTTACTTACTTGGTCATTGACAGTCATTTAAGTCATTATTAAGTACTCGGTCGACCTGTCAATCACAATATCTGGCTTGTCAAGTAGCCAGGTACTTGGCTGGCTCTCGTCTAACCTAAACCACACCCACTGCTACCAGTACAATGCTGATGCAGCATGACAGACTGAAGCACAAGGTGAAGTCAAACTTAAGATTGCAGGATAAGGATGGTCCCACAGGTCTTCCTAGGTTCCCAGGTTCTTATAGGACTATGTTGTTGGGGTCCTATAGGGTCCTACAGCACTGTGTTCTTGGGGTCCTATAGGGTCCTACAGAACTGTGTTCCCGGGGTCCTATAGGGTCATACAGCACTGTGTTCTTGGGGTCCTATAGGGTCCTACAGAACTGTGTTCTTGGGGTCCTATAGGGTCCTACAGAATTGTGTTTCTGGGGCCCTATAGGGTCCTACAGAACTGTGTTCCCGGGGTCCTATAGTGTCCTACAGCACTGTGTTCTTGGAGCCTGTAGGGTCCTACAGAACTGTGTTCCGGGGTCCTACAGGGTCCTACAGAACTGTGTTCCCGGGGGTCCTATAGGGTCCTACAGAACTGTGTTCCCGGGATCCTATAAGGTCAGGACAGACGTTATTCTTGGTTGACAACGACATTATAAATGTTATCTAGCAATACCTGTTCAGGGAAATTTGTAGCGTAACAGTTAACCAAGACATGTTGGCTGCACACTGCTACTGAAGATTATCCCAGCAAAAATGTTACATTAAAAATGTCTACTGCGCATTATGATGACTAGCTACACCAGGGGTACTACAGTAGAAAATGAAGTAGGCTAAAACAAATCGAGCTGGTCCCATGCAGAAAATTGTCAAAGTTACAAGGAGCAGGTAGCGGTCAGAAATCGTGCTCAGGCATGTTTACACGTAGGCAGGTAACTACAGGGCTCGCACAGAGGACTAAAGCTGGAAGTCACCCAGCCGGACCACTAGACTATATGCTTACATCTTCTGGTTGTGCCTAGGCAACTATGGTCTTTGGGACCAGCACGCTGCCATCACCTGGGTCCGCAGGAACATTGCAGCCTTTGGTGGTAACCATGACAACATCACCATCTTTGGCCAATCGTCAGGAGCTGCCAGTGTCAACTACCAGGTCCGATTTAATAACAAGACAACATGATGTAGATCTACACTGTTATGGAACATATAGACATGATATATATCTCTCTCCACAGATGTTGTCTCCATACAATAAAGGTCTGTTCCGTAGAGCCATCTCTCAGAGTGGAGTAGCTCTCTGCCCATGGGGTCTACAAAAAGATCCAATGGCCCTCACTAAAAAGGTAGAGGGAGGACTTACACCTTTGATGCCAACAGCCAGGAGAAGCTTTTACTGATCCATCATTATTACTGTGGGTACGATTGACAGATTGCTCGAAAGATCGGCTGTCAGACCACCGACGAAGAGAAGATGTTGACATGTCTGAAGATGTCTGACCCTGTTGGCCTGACAATGGCGGGAAAACTCAATCTGCTGGCACTGGGGAAAGGTGATCTAGACCTATCTAGACCCCACATAGACTCCACCCAGACCCCATCTAGACCCCATCTAGACCAGAACCTCATCTAGACCAGGCCCCATCTAGAACAGAACCCAGACCCCATCTAAATCAGAACCCATCTAGGCCAGACCCCATCTAGACCAGAACCTCATCTAGACCAGAACCTCATATAGACCAGACCCTAGGCCCCACCTAGACCAGAACATTGGCCCCATCTACGCCAGAACTCAGGCTCCACCTAGACCAGAACACAGACCCCATCTTGACCAGACCATATCTAGACCTGACCCTATCTAGACCTGACCCCAGACTCCATCTAGACCAGAAACCAGAACCCATCTATACCAGAACCAATAGACCACAGTTGTACTCCACCCAACTCTAACTCTTCCTTTCGTCTGAAGGTCCAGTGATGGACCTGCTGGAGCTGTCTCCTGTAGTGGATGGGGACTTTGTGCCTGACCATCCCAGCCACCTGTTCCATAACGCGGCAGATGTGGACTTCCTGGCAGGGGTCAACAGCATGGATGGACACCTGTTTGCTGGGGTTGACGTGCCGTCCATCAACAAGAAAGGAGCCAACACTACAGAGTGAGTTCATTCTAGATCTCAAAGTTTTAGATGGCTCGCTGCTCCAACACACCTGATTCAAACAAAGAGTTTGTTTTCAGACCTCTGGAGAGATGGATAACGATCAATTCATTTCAATTAGGTGTGCTGGAGCAGAAACACATGTCAAACATGCAAGACAGTGTTTCTCCGGGACCAGGAGTGAGTTAACAGTAGTTGGGTTTACATGAACATTTTTTTGACTTTCTGATTTAAAATTTCGGCTTACCTCTTTACATGGTATGTTATAAATAATATGAATAATATGAATAAATGTCAAACATGCACACATTATGGCTTGGTCATGTTTCCCGCTACCAAAAAGGTTAAAACCGCCAAACATCTAGTCGGGAGATTGAGACTATTTGTGTACTGGTGTAGAGATTAAGCCTACGGCTCCTGACAAAGTCATCACACTAACTTCCCTTTCACTTATTTGTGCATCTCTATTGTTTTGTCCAGACTTTGTACAATGGCTGTGCAGAATAGTTTAACGACATCACAGACGACAGAAGCGTAAGATAGGGCGTGTGCAGAAGAACGCAACCAGGAAGTAATCGGGTTTAATCGTTTACATGGTAGAATTCCATTGGTAGAATGGTAGAATTATTCTTCTAACGCTATTTTTCCAGTTGGGCTTTTAACCCAAAAAAGTGTCCATATTAATGCAGTTACTGATCTAGAACTTCGCTTAACTGTATGAATACAGTCTACTGTTCTGTTTGGTCGCTGAGTTTGATGAACCACATCATGTTATTTCTTCTCAACCTTCATTGGCTTCCATTGTTCAAGACCAGCAATAAAATATATAATCAAGCCAAACTTCTGACACAAACAAAAACATTACAAGATAATCTTTAACAAAAAATGTAAATATGTCAAACTAATGTATACTTCCAACAAGACTACAATTGATTAAATTGATGCAATGCAATGTCTCCAACTAAACAGAGATGAGGTGAAGAAACTCCTCACGGGCCTCACCAAGGAAAAGGGTGGGGTTGCAGTTAGCTCCGCCTACAATGTTTACTCTGCCCACTGGGGCTCCGTCCCTGAGCAGGAAGTGGTGAAGAAGACAGTAGCAGACATCGAGACGGACTTCCTGTTCTTGGTTCCCACCCAGACTGCCCTGCATCTCCATGCTAAGCACACCAGGTGTGACCACAAACTACCTTGTAGAACGTACAGATATTTACTACTGTACTGTCAAGTAGCCTGGTATTCAGCAGCAGGTAGGATTACAGTAAGTACTGTATATAGCAGCAGGTAGGTTTACAGTAAGTACTGTATTTATCAGCAGGTAGGGCTGTAATAAGTACCTAGTAAGTAAAATTCAAGTAGTAGTTAAAGTCACAGTTGTTGTGTTTGTCCCTCAGAGGAGCCCGTACCTACTCCTACCTGTTCAACATGAAGACTCGTATCCCAGGGTTCCCTAGCTGGGTGGAGGCAGAGCATGCTGAAGACATTCAGTACCTCTTTGGAAAGCCCTACTCCATGCTTCTGCTGTACCTGCCCAGACACCGAGACCTGTCCGACCACATGATATCCTACTGGACCAACTTCGCCAAGACCGGGTGAGCTCCTGTCCAGACCCAGTGGAGCCTCCAGCTAGATGAATGTGTCTTTATAAAGCTGCCTCTCCAATAATCCTACCTCTCCTCACCAGCAATCCCAGTACAGGAGGGAGTAGAGTCCCAGTAGCTTGGCCTGCATTCACCAGTCAACACCGTCCTTACCTCGTCATCAACAACAAGATCAACAAGTCCTCAATCAGGTCCTCTACGCTGCTGCTTTATCCCTGTCCCAATGTTGCTCTCAGCGTGTTGGCTGAGGTTATAGTCTGGAAACACTGGTCACTTTGGTGTTGGCTGAGGTTATAGTCTGGAAACACTGGTCACTTTAGTGTTGGCTGAGGTTATAGTCTGGAAACACTGATCACTTTAGTGTTGGCTGAGGTTATAGTCTGGAAACACTGGTCACTTTGGTGTTGGCTGAGGTTATAGTCTGGAAACACTGGTCACTTTGGTGTTGGCTGAGGGTATAGTCTGGAAACACTGGTCACTTCAGTGTTGGCGGAGGTTCTAGTCAGCATGCATGCAGCCACAGTATACGACGTGCCGGTGTTTTACAGCTGCTTTCGTTAAATAGTCCAGTAATATATTTAGTCTCATTTATCTTGATTATCTATAGTAATATTGCTCCATCAAGTCCTACTCTGTACGTTGTGAAAGCTAGTAGCCTACAATTTGTTTGCCGGTAAGCCCATCTTGCTTGTCACAATAAAGTCACAACATAGCAGCATAAATCACAGTTTAAGCTGCTTACTAACATTTCACTTTAATTACTTTATTATTTAGTTTATAAACCAATCAAATACTGTATATATTATGTTGGGCCTTCACTGAATACCTCGATGGCCCTGAGGGTTTCCCTGTGGTGTCGTATGATGCGAGATGCATGTCCTCCCTACCAGGTACGATCTGAGACAAGACTACGTCACCTACTGGACCTCCAACTACAGCCTGCTTCCTTCCGTCACCTCCGCAGGTGGACAACATGCGGTGGGAGGAGAGATGGAGTAACAAAATTGTGACAATATGGCAGAGAGGTGTTTTACGGCAGCACTAATTAAATACCTGTGGAATCTTGTTTTAGTTTGTTGTGATTTAGATGTTCGGGTGTTCTGAGACAATATGCACCGGAAATGTCACTAATATCCAGATTTGCACATTAAACACCACTAAATGGGACCAGGCAGTTTAAAGACAGGCAAAGGGTACATTTATCTGTCTAGACGGTTTGAAATGAAGGAGCTTGATGACCAACACACACACACACAAGCTGGCTGCTAACTAAAACAACTGTATTCATCCACGCAGGAGTAGCAGACTGGGCTATAACTCAGTTATTTAAAATGAAACTTTACATTTCATAGTCTGTGTTTGCAGCAGCTTCCTATTTCTAACAGGAAATCAAATAGTAGCAGCAACATTCAACACATTCTGACCACGTTGTGAGAGAAGATATTTTAGTAATGTGTGACGGAGATCGTCTGTGTATCTCGGGGAAACGAACCCTGATCTCCCACGCAGAGAGCGGCAGGCTGGCTAAAAACCATGGGCCCTGGCCTGCGTCGCCAGAGCGTCCTATGAGAGTGAGGATTAACTTCACTGCACAGCTACCTGCTGGCCACTGTTATATATGCATATGAAATATTGTATTTCTCACTTTAAAAAGCGGAAGAATAATTCTGTTACACGTTGAGCCATAAACAATCTGTAAGGTCATACATGTCAATTCAGTCCCCGATGTTGGTGAACCGTTGGACCCCTTTCCCATAAACAAAGTGCATTTACATGTTGGACCATGCGAAGTCAACCCTTGAGATCGATCTGGCTCAGCACAGAGGTTGTACATTTAAAGTTATTTCATAACGCTACATTGGAAGCAACTCACACCTATGTCGACCTTAGTAACTCTGGATTGTAACTCTGAACTCTGGAACAGTCAAGCTAGTCAATGTTTGAATTCAAGATGAATTGACATTATTCCTAGAACACTTTCATGTTGTTGGGCAAGGTCGTGGAGGTAAGGATGGTTACATTACACATGGAAGCTTTTGTATGGTAACACATCAGACATGCGTAAGAGGAGGACGTTCTGTTTATTTTTTGTGCATTAGTTGTGTTGTTGGTATGCATACATATGGCTGCCTAGCGATCATCCAATCAGGTGTCAATTAGCTCTACAAGCGCCACCACAAACAGCAGGAACCTGGCTCCTCATCCAGTGGAAAACCAAAACGTTCCCACTTTGTCCATCCTGGGCACGTCACGGGGTTACCTTGGTTTCCCCGGAGATGCCATGAGAGAACATGCCAGAGTCATGATGTCATTGCCAGTGGCAGCTGCTAGCACAAACGTGGTGTGACTTCCCCATACATCTAACGGTTAGCATTAGCAAAGTGCTCATTATATTAATATAGACATGACATATAAATAGATATGACAACTGTCTGTTCTGCTTCGTACATCACAGATATGTGTGTGTGTTCTTATTTCTTTATCACGTTGTCATACGGTGAAGCATCTTCATCGTAGTCATCTTGCTCCTCCTCGTCCGTGAGCAGCTCGGTGGCGAAGGCCCTCAGGGGTGGGCGGGGCACGTCATAGTCATCCAGCTGGGGGTCATAGGGCACCTCGTGGCCCTTCTGCTGGACCGCACTTCCCATGATCCTCCAGGCTTCACCTTTCATCTCCTCCGGGTCGTCGTACATGGAGGCAAGCGCCGGCTCCCCCCGCTGGCCTCCAACAACAGCGCAGCCCTCGGGCTCGTCGTAAATATGGTCGGGCTTCCGATAGGCCCGCCGGGGCGCCTTGGCCACGCCCTGCCGGCCAGACCTGACCTGCGACTCGTCGATGCTGTCGTAGAGCGGGTCGGCGGAGAGGGGGGGCGGGAGGTCCATGGTGTCGAACGGCAGCGAGTAGCCCGGCTCCTCGGGCGGGGGAAGGGGGGGCGGGGGCAAGGGGAAATAGGAGTCGGCCCCAGCCTCCCTTCTCTTCTCTCGCCTCCCCCCCTTCTTGTCCATGATCAGGGAGATCTGGGAGTAGGTGTCACTGGGGCTGGGGCCTAGGCCTGGCTTGGGGCCTGGGCCTGGGCCTGGCTTGGGGCCTGGGCCTGGGCCTGGGCCTGGGCCTGGCTTGGGGCCTGGGCCTGGGCCTGGCTTGGGGCCTGGGCCTGGGCCTGGCTTGGGGCCGGGCTTAGGGCTGGGGATGGGGCTGACCTCCGGGCTGCTGTGGGGCAGCGGGCAGCTCAGGTTGCTCTTCACCTGGGCTTTCCTGGGAACAGGAATTGCCCGCGTATCCAGGGTCAGACTCTTCACGCCCGTTAGAACCTTGTCTGGGGGAGGCTCCAGGAGCTGAGGAGAAGGGGAGGGAAACAAAGGGGAGGAGGAGAGAGAAAGAAAGCAGGGTTAGGAGGTCTACAGAGTTAGAGGGCCTACAGGGCTAGAGGAGGTCTAAAGGGTTAGAGGAGGTCTCAGGTCTCTACCATAACCGGCAGCCTGCGGTCCTGCTGAGGAGACGGGGTTTCTCTGGGATTACGGGGCTGCTGGCTGTCCGGCACTTCCTTCACCAGGCTGTAAATGGCGTCATCTCCCTGCAGGACACAGAGCACCGTCAGTATCCCTCTGAGCATGGCCCCATGGCAACACAATCATCGGCCACCTGTGTTGAGCATGAGAGCGTCTGGGTGGTCTCTCGTAGCTACGACCTGTCGCCGGCATGCCCACTCATTTGGTGAGGCCTAGATCTAGACCGCTAGATCTAGACTACACTAGAGCTAGGCCTCACTAGATCTAGACCGCTAGATCTATGCCATACTAGATCTAGACAACTAGATATAGACCACTAGATCTAAACCACTAGATCTAGACCACTAGATCTAAACCACTAGATCTAGACCACTACATCTAAACCACTACATCTAGGCCACTAGATCTATACCACTAGATCTATAAAACTAGATCCAGGCCTCACTAGATATAGACCACTAGATCTAAACCACTACATCTAGGCTTTACTAGATCTAGACAACAAGATCCCGGTATCACTAGATCTAAACCACTAGATCTAGAACACTAGCTCTAGACCACTACATCTAGAAAAATAGATTTAGGCCTCACTAGATAGAGTCCACTAAATATAGACCACTAAACCTAAACCACTAGATCCAGACAACTAAATTTAGGCATCACTAGATATAGACCACTAGATATAGACACTAGATCTAAATCACTAGATCTAGACTAGATCTAGACAACTAGATTTAGGCCTCACTAGATATAGTCCACTTGATTTAGACTACTAGATCTAGACCACTAGATCCAGGCCTCACTAGATCTAGACAACTAGCTCTAGACAACTAGATCTAAACCACTACATCTAGGCTTTCCTAGATCTAGACCACTAGATCTAGATCAAATCAGTTGATGAATCCCACATTACATGATTTACAAAACAAAGGCAGCAGGACACGTCTGCGCTCCACACAGAGGTCAGAGTCATCAGTGAGGCTCCATGGCAATGTGACGGTGTGTAGTGTGTTGTGGTCCCAGAGGAAATGCATCTGCGTTGAAGCTGCAGAACATCCTGTAGATGTTTGCAGACCTCTGACCTTGGCTTGAGGCATCTGGGCGCAGGGAGTGGTCCTGGGCTGGGTCTGGGCCGTCTCTCCGGAGGCCTGCCGTTGGGGCTTGGCTCCACGCTGCAGCGCTATGGCGCCCTCTACTGCCTGGAAAAGCACATTGCCCTGCCTGGTGTCGAATTCAAAGTTCCCCTCGCCTGAATCACACCTCCTGCCTGCCTCAAAGGAGAAGGTGGACTAAAGGACAGATAGACAGACAGACAGACAGGTAGGGGGACGAGGGGAAGACAGAAAGACAGGAGGAGAAACAAGGTTTTTTTTAAATTATTATTATTATTATTATTATTATTATTATTATTATTATTATTATTATGCTATTATTACATCCGTCCACCTACCTTGTCTCGTCCGAAGCGTCTCAGGTATCTGTAGGGCCATGAGAACAAGACCTGTTCTGATTGGTCCACACACAGCAGGC
The DNA here is from genome assembly GCA_025399855.1 of Forbesichthys papilliferus. Lineage (NCBI taxonomy): Eukaryota > Metazoa > Chordata > Actinopteri > Percopsiformes > Amblyopsidae > Forbesichthys > Forbesichthys papilliferus. The sequence continues at coordinate 14,182 of JAODOY010084317.1, forward strand.
TGTCCATGTCCGTCCGCAGCACACACGCCCCCCGCAGGCCACAGCGCTCCGACGCATCCGTCCTGCGCACACACACCCTGTAGGAGTTGACTACACACACACACACACACACACACACACATATAGACACACACACGCACATACACACACACACACACACACACACACACACACACATATAGACACACACACGCATATAGACACACAAACGCACAAACACACACACACACACACACAC
>JAODOY010084318.1:0-14417 GCA_025399855.1 Forbesichthys papilliferus
AAGGCTTCGAAGTCGAGTGGATTCCCATTAGTTTCGTTAAAATCGGACACACGATATAGGATCTGTTACCATTTTTGTGGGTTTTTTTGTATAACGCCCCCATGCGGCCAAATTGAAAATACACGTGAGGGTATCTTCTGAAGAGCATTTCAAACCTGACAATTAAATTTGGTTGCGATTGGATTAACCGACTAAGAGATACACCCACTTTCTGTTTAACAAAGGTTTCATCCAATACATTTCAATCAGCTTTGCTGTTTGACCCCTAATTAGGCTGTCGCTAGAAGACGCCCTGTCGCTAGTCCACGCCTTGGTGTAGTTCTAGCTCTAGTGAAAATGTACCTTTTTGTCACAACAACAACAATGTCCCCTCACTCGTGAACAAAACAAGAAGTACTTAAACTCCTTCACTTGGGGTAAGGACTCATTCCGTACCTGGAGTAGGCACTCCATCGGTTTCCGGCTGAGAACCATGGCCTTAGATTAAGCGGTGCTAATCCTCATCCCAGCCGCTTCACACTCGGCACATACAATTAATTGTATTGTATAATTATTTCATTCTGAAGAAACTTAAAGGTGTTTTAAGTAAGATGGTATAGAAAGATTGTTGATAATTGAATAATAAAAAACAAAAACAACTCTCTTCAGTGCCACAGGGTGCTCGTTCAGATGCTCCATCCCCCAAATTGTATAGTCATTGCCAAGGCTGAGATAGTGGTGTGTGGTGGTGCAGTCTGCACCATTTACAGAGCCAGTGCTGTACACTGGATATCCCACAGAAGAGACAGTTATGGACAGGCAAAAAGTGTATTAGTTTATAATCACGTAGACTCGTTTTATTATCTTGTTAATCAATCTTCATTTATGTTGCAATAAAAAAAAGAATGCTTTGCTTTATTGATAGACTATTAGGAGGATTTATGATTATTTGGTAACTATAAGAAAATTAAGTAAATGCTATTTGTTTTGGAATTGTTCTTGCTAAGCCCCAGTGGTTCCAACAAGACCCCTTCATATTGCAAATAGCCGATTGGTTAAATATACATCAAGTGCTAGTTGTTCGAGCCTCAAAGCAGAATAAAATGAAAGTGCAGTGTTCATTCTCTGAATATCATAAGTTAGTTTAAGATTTGTGTTCTGAACTAAATCAAATGTAATTTAAAAACAATTGTGTCAGACAAAGCTGGCAGATACACATGTATTCAAAAACTCAAAAATTCCATTATTATAAATCTGTGATGTAATGATGGCAACTGTAGCAGAACAAAAATATTCAATTCAATTTTTCTTAAATGTACTACTATATCTGCAAAGACAATCTCCATCTAAACTGGTAGTATGTATTATTTTTCATATTTACCTTTAAGTATACACTTCTCAGGTATACAGTAGTTTCAGGTTTCAGGTACAGTTTACTTTCATGTATGTGTCTTGTTTTCAAAAAAGTCTGTAATGAGTAACCTGAGAATACAGGGGTGACAGCAAATCTGTTTTGCACACAAACTTTTTTCCCCTTCAATTGCAGTTGAAAATGCTGATCAAGGTCCAGTTATGCTGGAGTTAGATTATTTTCCTTTTAAAATCTGTGTGGGTAACTACAGTATATTCACACTTACTTGAATGTTCATTTCCTTCCCCATTTAGTGTAACATCATCAAACCAATATCTAAAACTGTAATAATAGTATACTTCTAATAAATATTGGTCAGATGAGTAAAAGAGTGGAGCAGCTGCTCTTTATGCCAGAACGGTAAAGCAATATTAGGTATTATTAAAAATATTGCATTGACAGTCGGCTAAGAGTGATCCTTCCTGCATTCCTGTGCGTGAGACGGGGCGTGTTTAAGTCTGTCAGGATTGTTGTGCAAGCTCAATATGAATGAGGAAGTGTGTGTGTGACAGGTTAAGAGCCACAGAGGGGGTGTGTCCTGACAGGGCAGCCACACAGCAGTATGCAGGTGAAGCCATATAGCCTACATGCCCCCATGCAGTGACTGTGTACACTTACAATGAAACGTATCCTCCTGCTGTGGATCCTAACCCTAACTGGCTCACTCACCACCGCCGGTAAGTCACTGGATACATTCACCTCCATGCAGCACAATGACTAAATCATAACTAAACCCGAGGTAGTAATGTTGTCCTGGGGCCTTTCATTCACAAAACACTTCCTTTGTTTAGTTTGTTATGTGGTGTTTTCAAAGATAAACATTTTACTTTCACATGCTGTGAAATAGTTTGATGTTATTCTGTTTAAAAAAAACTGCAAACAATATGTTACATTATATCTACCTCTCATGACACTCCAGTTACCTGGGCATTGCATGAATTCGTTTTTTATGAAACCCATCCCCACAAGGGACTTATTTGAATAGTACAAAGTGAACATTCAAAGGCAATTGTTTACGATTCCCATTGTTGGGGGAAATACATCAGGCATATGATTAGATAATAACCTGATTATAACATGGGCAGAAACTAAATGCATTAGAGGGTTGCTGGGAATGTTTGCATGACATTTTCAAATTCAATTATTATTCTTAGCTTTAAATGTCTTTACTGGAGAGTGATGAGGTATTCTGTTTTAATATCAAATATTTGCACGTGACCACAGTAATGTCATCGGTCTACTGTGATGTGTTAAGGGTGGACTTTATGGCACAATAAACCACACCTTTATTGGGTGCTGCTACAGTGTGTATACCAGACAGATTGCTACAGTATAATGGATTTGCTCCATAAAGCTTCTTTAAACCAGTCAGATAAAACTACAAACTTTCACAATATGCATTTACTCGATATGTTATAAAACATGTAATCTATATGTCATCATTATAAACATATAGTCACAGTCATAAAATAAAAACAACTTATTATGAATAAGTTGACTATAGTTGACAGTCCAGAGGCCTTCCACCTCGAATGCCATAAAGGAAATAATAAAATGTCATGAACACAATTTTGTTTATTTGAATACTTGAAACATTAAAGTAGACAAATGATTACATTTGTAACTTTTAAAACATAATTTCAATTAATTTAACTAATGAGATTTTTCCAACAACAAAGTTCAATATACCACACACAACCTCATCATAACACTTTCATACATTAAAAATGCAAGAAATTAATTTGAAACTGGCCTTTAACAAAGTTTTTGATATTTTCCAAGCTGTTACAGTATATTATGTCTGTAATACACATTGAGCCACCCATCACAGCATAGGCTAAATAAAATAAATGATCTTTTCAGTCATCGTTATATAATCTATACTTACATGTTGACTATTACATGTTTATCATCCTGAGACTATGAATGGAACTGCATCAAGCTTGACATTCTGCTTATAAATCACAATATCTTGAAATGCAATGGAATGTGCTCCTGTGGCTTGCATGTTGGATCATGATTACTGTTGTGAGTTCCCAAATGCATATATCAGATTTGAGCAGAATTACGGTGAAATTGCCCACATAAAACACTACCATGGTGTAATGACAAGCATTTAAGAGGAGTTAAACATGTAAAACATGATTTTGAGAGTATAAGGAATCTTAATGAAATCATTCAAATGCCACCCAAATCCAATGTATTGCACTTAATATGGTCAAAGTCTGCCTTTCACCACTTCCTTGCAGCTCTGTTACATTACATGTCTCATATTATTGTAATGGATTGATGATTACAGACAATGGAAAAAGCCTTAAAGTACAGGCTTGGTTGGTTGCCCAAAGGCATTAACTGAGGGTATGCAATTTAGCAGGAATGCAGGTGCAATGCAATGTGAAAATATCTAGTGAAAGATCCAGTTTGTTGAGGCTTTAATTCTACATAGCTAATCTCAGCAAATATCAAAACATGACAAGTCTGGACAGGGACTTTCACTAGGAAATAATTGATCAACACATCATGACAAGGAAGCTACTACTCTATGAACATATAATGGCACTGTATGGAACCTGTTGGTTCTGCGTCAGTAGTTAAACAGAATGATGCATTTTTGTCAGATGTATTTCCTAGTATGGTGTTTTCTCTTTCTACAGCAAGTTTTTACCTTGAGTTGGAAGGGGTGAATTATGAGTTAATTCGACCAATCAGATTGCACACGGTAAAAAAGAGACATTTAGAGGTAAATGTGAGGCTGTTCATCTACAGAAAATAACATTTACTTTTACACATAAATGGCAAATTTTTTTTCATATATTAATATAAATATATCATACTATTCAGGAATCAAGACCAGATACACTCAAGTATGTATTGAGGGTTGGTGGAAAAGATATCGAGATGCATCTGGAGAAAAACAGGTACCGTAAGTCAGTTAAAAAGTAGTAAAATGGTTGCAAAGATTTCAAAGTAAACAACAACACGTTCAGAGGGTTCTGTCAAGTGTCCTCGGAACAACAGTACATTACCGTCAAGACGAAGAAGGCATACACCAGTATTAAAAAAAGCTCATGCTCCATTGTGGTTGGCTACAAACATGATAATACATGGCTACATATGGCATGGTTGAAGAAATTACATAACATCTGTCTTTCCAGTGCTGTGGCAAGTTTCCTGCAATACACACTACCTCTTTAATCAGGCAATTTGTTAAGTTGAAGCTGTAACAAACACTGTCCACCAAAACAGAACATAAAGCTTAATTCAGTCATTCATAAAACTGGCTTGCATCTCAGTGGTGAGTTGTGTAACTTATGATAATTATCATATGATCCAGATAGATCCTATTCGAAACTGAATCCACATCATATTCCTCCTCTGCTAACCACAAATGATGCATGTAAAACCCATGGTGTATTAGTACAGACGCTGACTTCATGTCTTCTGTTTGGGGAATCTTCAGAAATTTACTTACCAGTGACTACAGTGAGACTTATTACCAAGACGATGGCACGCCAGTCACCACAAACCCTACTGACATCGTAAGTGTATGGGCATGCACACGACCTTCTGCTTTTTACATTTGACAACATTTGTCATTAACGCACATAAACCTATGTAGTACTGAAATAGCTTTTACTACATGACCAAAATTAATATTTGCTTTTATATCAAAAGTTGTTGAAATCTGCAGCACAATGAAAAACTTTCCCGCTCCAGAGTGCTGCATTGTTGGCACTACTCCTCTTCATACATTATACTTTATTTCACACTTAGAGAAATGGACACCAAGTAGTGCTATAACACAAGCATAATGTGTTATAGCTAAGTATGAATGTCCCCAGATGATACAGCCCATTAGTCAAGTTGCATTGTCCCCAGGATCACTGCTATTATCATGGCCACATTGTGAATGACAGTGAGTCCATGGTCAGCATCAGCACTTGTGATGGACTCAGGTAAGACCCCATGCAGCCCAACCTTCTCTCAACAATATATCTCACACACACACACACATACATGGATCACAACTCTGTTGACGGGGGGGATGGGGGGATATGTTTCAGGGGGTATTTGAAGACGTCTTCCCAGAAATACCTGATGGAGCCCTTGTCAGGGGGAGATGAGGGGGACCATGCTGTGATGACATTTGAGGAGCAGAACTCCAAGCCAGTAATGTGTGGTGTCACCAACACCACCTGGAGCACTGACTTTGAACCGCCGACGGGCAAATCCCGCTCACGAGCTGCAGTAGGTTTATATACTGTGTTGTTGCTAATACTACTACTACTGTACAGCTGTTCTCTGTCCCGAGCTGCAGTAAGTTTATCTACTGTGTTGTTGCTAATACTACTACTACTGTACAGCTGTTCTCTGTCCCGAGCTGCAGTAGGTTTATATACTGTGTTGTTGCTAATACTACTACTACAGTAGTTGGACATTCTTTTAAAACATATATACTGCTGCTACTACCACTACAGTCAGTGTGATGTTCTTGCATGGATGTATTTGTGAGGTGTTCTTTTTCTTTGACCTGCTAGGGACCATCTATTTCCCAGAAGCAGAAGTACATAGAGCTCTACCTTGTTGCAGATCACCGTGAGGTAAGAAATACCTGACATTGTGCACATTGTAATGACATTAGAATGGGATGGATTCTACGGGATATCTGCACGCCATGTATACCATACATGACAGACTAGAAAAATAAGTGTAATTCAACAGAGTAAAACTATCTATACTTAAGTAGTAGTAGAAGATTACCACAAATGGGAATAATGATTACATTTAACACACAATGGTATCTCCACCAAAATTAGGTTGAAGTTACCAGGAAGTGTAGGGCCAATACTTGAGTCATCCTGTCCACTTTGAGTAGTCAACAGGGCAACTGCTGAGTAAGTGAAGAAACAGGATGTGACCTCTCTCAAACTTGATATTGCAGTACCAGAAGTGGAATCAAGACCAAGTGGCACTCCGTAAAAGGATATTTGAAATTGTCAACTTTGTAAATCTGGTGAGTAATTGCACACTGTTACTACAATAAAGAAAAGTCCACGATGACAGTCAGAAACCATGTCCTTTAACAGCCTACATTATTGCTTTTTATGGCTGCAATTATATTGTAATATGATCTTAAAGCTCCTGTGCACCCACATAGTTCTTGGTTGGGTGACATATTAGACCTCTTAGGACTGTGTGGGCGTTTAAAGGCATTACTTATAGTTATTGACCTCTGGGAATCTTCAATGTATATTCTTGCACCTGTTATGATTGGTTCTCTGTGTGTGTTCTGATCTCAGAACATTTCAAACATAGCCGATGCAATTTGAGAGGTTGAATCAGCCAAAATAACTTAAAACATCTGTCGGTGAACAGAGCGTTACATTTCAGTTTTGATTAGGGGGTTGTTCTATAAGGTAGACAATGCCTCCAAACACCTACAGTAGCAACTATGCTGATATTGCAAGCTGCGTGACCAAATTGGTCTGGATCTCCATTCCAAGCTACTGTATTTGTAAAAGAGGTGGAAGGAACAAGTGTCAATCGTTAGCAAGTGATTGGAATACATTGTTAATGTTTACTAAAACCTTTATTTCTCAGCCTCTGTAGCAGATAGAATCATTAGATTAAAAGCTTTCGAGAGCTTAACCTTTGACTTGAATTGAAAACAATAATGAATTAATGTATTAACATTAACAAAATAAAGTCTATAAATGGGAAGAATACATGTGTACACATTCTGACACATATTACAGTGTTTATTAGTCTCCATATTTTATTATTGTCTCATAATCATGATTGTAATCGTCTCCATAATTTATTACCATGATTATTATTACGGACGGAGTTTGGCTCCAGCTTTGGTAATTATGGTTATTTCCCTATTTTCCAGTCATTTTAAAATCAGGTAAACTCTGCGGTTATTTACCTTCTCAAACATATCTCTGCACCCAGTGAGCCTTAGCGCCAACAGTCACATCATAGTCTGGTCAGAATCATTGTTTTTTTTTTGTCCTCGAAGAAACTTTGCGTCATTGTCAGTCCCCTGGTACAGAATACTGCAGCTCACAAGCCGGCATCCGGTGCATGCGGTCTCAATAAGTTAGGATTAATGTGGGATGATATTACCAGCACAGGCTGAGCTACCCACCTGCTGAACTGACTAGTGTTGTGTGCAGGTCTACAAACCTCTCAAAACCTTCATCGCCCTGGTGGGGATTGAAGTGTGGTCCAGCAGGGACTTGATCTCTGTGACCCCCCCAGCTGGGTCCACACTGGACACTTTCACCACGTGGAGGTCTACTAACCTGGCTAAGATGAAGAGACATGACAGTGCCCATCTTCTCACGTCAGCCTCCTCTCACTACAACATCTTATAATCTATTAGAACAGACAACAGCTTTCTAGTTTCCTTTTTGTCAGTATAGCTTAAAGGTATAGTCTGTCATTCTGGAGAAAGCTTGTTTATATTGGAACAAAACAAATATTTTAAAATTTAGATATTTTTTACATGCACATATAAAGAGCTATTTGGTGAATGTGTATTATTTTACAACCACTTCCTATACCTCATCTAGAGTTAGCTTCATTACATCATATGAATAGCTGGATGAAGTTGGATGATATTATTTCACTTGTTCATTTCTTGCTTTGCAGTGGTATTGATTTTGAGGGAGCCACAGTGGGCTTAGCGTTCGTTGGGACACTGTGCTCAAGTCAACCATGTGGAGTTGTGCAGGTAAGCAGTTCAAGGTCAGCAATGTGGTTTGAAATTATTGATATTTTATGTTTTAGATTCTAGTTGATAATGAAATGTCACTCTTAAGCAGTATCAACTCCCAGGGAATGACACTGTACTGTAGGTCATGATGGGTTTCTTTCCAGGACCACAACGTAGCAGCCATCGCTGTGGGGGCAACACTGGCCCACGAGATGGGGCACAACCTGGGCATGAACCATGATGATTCCAGTGCCTGTGTCTGCTCTGGAAAGAGTTGCATTATGGCAGCAGCCCTTAGGTAAACATCACAATACACGTTAGCCGATACAATCTACATCAGGAATTAATTGTCTTATTAATTTAACATGTTAACCAGCAATGTTCTACCGAATCCCCCTGCAGGCTAACAGGTAAATGATGTTGTGTTCCACAGCTATGACATTCCTAGGTCCTTTAGTAGCTGCAGTAGCGCCAACTACGCACAGTTCCAGACATCTCGCAACCCTGAGTGCCTGTTAAACATGCCTGAAATCAAAGACCTGGTGGCCCCTGCAGTCTGTGGTAATGGCTTTTTGGAGCAGGGCGAGGACTGCGATTGTGGCACTCTGATGGTAAATGAATGTAATGACCATGTTATTTTAGTACAGTAGGTTCACTTGAGAGAAATTGAATCTGGATTGTTTGGCTAAAGGCAAACATATCGGTCATGTTGATATCATTGTGATATATTATCACTCACCTGTTACCTGAAAGAGTATAAACATGCTGTATACCTGATACAACTGTATCACCCACCTGTAGTGTTTCACTGCTCCACTAGGAGTGCACCAACCCTTGCTGCAACGCCACTACCTGTACCCTGACCACAGGCTCACAGTGTGCTGTGGGAGAGTGCTGTGACAATTGTAAGGTGAGAACATGTTTTTCCTGCTGCCATATTTCTTCTGAAATGTGCAGAATGCTCATGACCTATGGTGGAGACATGGTGTACTGCATCTACTTGAGAGCTTATTCTTTGTATGACTAACTGCCCTCAGATCCTGCCACAGTCTAGAGAGTGCCGCGGGAAGCGTGATGACTGCGACCTGGCTGAGTACTGTGACGGCCAGAATGCCATATGTCCTGAGGATATCTTCGCTGTGAATGGCCTGCCCTGTGACACTGACAACGGCTACTGCTTTAATGGCCAATGTCCACAGATGGCAAACCAGTGTATCAAGATGTATGGAGGAAGTAGGTATCAACCGTTATTTTGAAACCCCTGTACTGTAGGTTAAGGCATTACATATGCACAGAATCTGTCAAGATGAACCGCGGTGTGGTTATCCATCCTGATTTACAAGTTCAACTGGCAGGTTGACAGTCCAGCCGTGTCAATAGGTGTCATTGAAATCACTAGCAGGTGAATGGACCACATTCAACTAATCACAACAATTCACTGTAGCCGCTAAATGTTGGAAAACTGTACGTTTAATTAACCATCGCGGGAGTGGAGTGAAAGACTACATAGGTTCCAAAACAGTGAGGATCACTATTAAATAGAAACTATCCCATTGGTAATTACAAGCTTATTTCACCTGAATGTATATCGCCTAATTATTAAATGCATGAAATTTAAACAATCGTAATTTGTCGTGCAGTACCATCATCTTGTGGATCAACTGTTCATTAGTAGCACAAATGTATTGTTGTTGTTAGCCATGTGAACGTTGTTCAACTCACTGCTCAACTCCTACCTGTTGTGTAACCTGGTCCAACGCCGTTTATTTTAATTGAACGTAACAAACATTATGCCACCCTGAACACAGCCATAGTTCAACTACGGTTACTGGTTGGACCATTTCGAACCAATAAGAATCCATGTGCGGATGCTTTTGTGAAGGCAGCACTCAATTTAAATCAGCAGCAGCATCTGAATGCTGATTGGTTTATGGTTCTATCTCATCATTGATATGCAAAACAAATAATGAATCACAGAGGCAGATCTTGCTAAAGCAGGATGGCTTTAACCAAGCTATAAAACCATACAGGACTTGATACAGCTTGCAGTAACATAATGATGTTACTCCTTGTTAGCTGCAGAGGTTGGCAGTCAGTATTGCTACAACCAAAACACTAGAGGCGTCTACTATGCTTTCTGCCAGCGGCCTGCACAAGAACAGTACATCCCTTGCCAACAGCAGTGAGTCACAACAAGTATATTTTGTTTAGAAAGTGCTCATTATTTTCAGTGTATCGATCATAACTGTGAGGGATGCATCTAAGCCCACATTCACGTTCTTCCTCTATAGGGATGTGATGTGTGGCAAACTATTCTGCAGCAACGGTAATGACAATCCTAACTATGGACGCATGGTCATGTTTGGTGTCTGCAAAGCAACGTTCTATGGTGACTATACAAATGATTATGGACAAGTGGACACGGGAACTAAATGTGGAACTGGACAGGTTGGGAGACTTTAAGTGCTATTTTAGGTCATTAGTTTAATTTTGCTCTATTAATTAAAATCAAATCATTAAATAAAGTCTTGTTTGTAGGAAGGGGACATTATATTTGTATAGTACTGTATTGTCAATATTTTAAATCAGATTTACCATTTTGCCATGTGATCAAAATAAAACAATATCCATATTAACTGAGTAAAAGAAAAGCCTCTATCAGATCTGTACAACATGCATGTATTGAAATTGAAAGCACATGCACACATCTGTAAATGCACAAAGAATGCGCGCAATCCCCGAGTCCCAATTTGTGTACAGTGTAAGGTGACGAGGACCGATTGTGATGCTCTTTGTATGTCGGTTGTTGTGTTGTCCAGGTCTGCAACCAGAACGAGTGTGTGAATCTGCAGACGGCGTACAGAAACACCAACTGTTCAGCAAAATGCCCAGGCCACGCTGTAAGTATACTGTTGTGATTGTCATCAAGCTCATTCAGTGGATTTACAGAGTACAAGGAAAGTGAAGGAAGTTATGCATGCACATACATTTCAGTTTCACATACGCTACATTCTGCTCAAAATCATCAAATATGGGATTGGCAATCCTCTTTCCTCAGGTGTGTAATCATAAAAACAACTGTCAGTGTGAACCTGGATGGCTGCCTCCCAACTGTGATACAAAAGATAAGAGCTTCACTAAACTCTCCCCCGGTGAGAGCCACACATCTGCTAATGAAGCATGATTTCAATGCGAACACTACTTACCAATGTGTAACATGTGTCCTGTCTCTTTAAAACAAATGTGTTATGTGTTTCGTATTTTCGTAGAAGCTGTTACTGTCATTGCAGTGCTGATTCTGCTGGTTCTGGGCATTATTGCTGGGTTGATAGCATACCTCTTGAAGCGTCGACAAAGACCCATCTTGCCAAAGTAAGTAAATATGTGAGCCTAAGTGAATGCTTTGTTGATGCTGTCCTCTGTACAGTATGTTAAACTATTTCTTTGTGGAATGAACAGCCGAAGTCTGTCTTTCAACAGTGTCGGTGCACAGATGAAACAGCATTCTGTAGATAACCTCGCCTTTCGGCCAAACCAAAGGACCATTCTCAACACAAGCCTTGCAGTGTCACATACAGTAAGACCTGTAAAGATATTTGAAATACAGTGTTCCCCGGTCCTGGAGTAACCTGACGATATGGGTTGTCATTCACATGCCCATCTAGGAACCCGTGCATCAAAAACTGTGAACCATCTTGTAATTTTGTCTGTCGGCAAACCCAAACCACGCCACACACCCAAACCACGCCACACACCTAAACCACGGCAATATAGCTACCGATACGAAGCTGATTGGTAAGTTCAGTTGCTACTCAGACACATTCACAATCATTTCTAGGCTTTCCAGATTGGTTCTTGTGGCAAAATGAAACTGGAGCTGGTCCTGGAGAGCATGTTTTAGACGTCTCTTGCTCCAGCACACCTGATTCAAATGAATGGGTCGTCGTCAATCTCTGCAGAAGCCTGATGACGAGGGACCATTCTGACACCGCCAGGCTAGGGCAGTGGTACTTCAGGACCACAATTGGGGAACACTGTTTTACAATCTGGCAGAAATAAACATAGCTTCACTTAATTACTTAGCCTTGTGACACAATCTGAATTGCAAGCTTTCATTTGAGTTTTGACCCTCAGCTCTCACTGTTCATGGGAAAGGTGATCCCAAATGTGGTTCATGTTTCTGCAATCTCTATATGCCATTTCTGGACCAATCATTTGTAAATACTTGAGCCAGATCTCTGCAATACAAAAATGCAGTGGATATCTCTCTGTCCAGTTTATTAACCTTTATATTGTTTTGCCTAAAAGTGATATGAGACTGGCTTTGATACATGTATTACTGGCACATACATTGATAAATGTTTGATTTTTATTCTGATATGTTCCCACAGTCACCACGGCCCAAAGGACCTCCACCTCCTCCAGCAGGGAACAAGCCCCCCTCCCAGAACTACATAACTGCCCGACAGGTAACAATGATTGGCCTTCAAGAAGGTAATAGATATTGTAGGTCACTTTTAGTAGGATTTGTACTAAATGTACATTTTATTTCCCCCAGGCTCTGAGACCAGTACCACCACCAAAGGTTTAATATTTGCACAGTGCCACCTAGTGGAATGCCAAGAATAATCACTCCCCATATTTCTATTGAAAGGTTCTGTATGCTGGCTGCCATGATAATTAAGAGGATTAGGTTTACATTTGATGGTCCCTCAAGAACATGTATGTATCTACATACAGAGGAGAGTGTTTTTACCAGTGGGGTGCAGGTTGGCCCCTAGATTGAGCTATTTAGCATTGTAAATAGTTATAGGTGGGCTATGCCCTATAACGGACAGGGGGACATCACACTTCTTTGACACTGTACGGTCAGCAGCCTGGTACCAGAGAGACCAGTGAGCAGTCTGGCACTAGCTGCTGTCTATTGCTTCTAGCTGTGAAACTGTCTTTGGTTTCTATTCAAATATTTTGTGCAATGGCATATTCGCCCTGATTTTCATGTGAAATAATGATGAATAGTCTTGCCTGGCCAGACATATTCTATGGTGTAAATAGCAGCCTGAGACAAGCCTGCTTTACTGTGGCTGTGAGCAGCTTACGTAATGTAGGCTAGTTGTGGCAACACACCTGAAGTACATTAACTACATGAGAATACAGTGACAATCACGGATATGCATTATTATTGGTAACAAGTGTAATGGCCAAATGTTTAAAGAGGGACTGATGGAAAACTGATACGCAGGCTATATGACCAGGAACTTAACTCAAAAAACAAGACTGTAATGAGCCATCTTTTACTGTATACTAATTTATCATAGACTATTATTTCATCATTTGTAATCATTTTTTTTGTTTAATGAAACCACACCCATTTGATGTTACAATTACTAATCACTGAAGCCTGTTATTGTAAATTAATTATAGTTCCAAATGCCACTTGTACTTTGAACTGTGTACGCTCAGGCATAAGGGTACTGTACAATTGTGCAGTAGTCATCCATACCATATTGTATAGTGGTTATGTTTGGCTTCTGATAAATTATATTTTACTGCTTGTTACTTGAAAAAAATGTAAAAACAAATATATGTACAAATAATTGTTTAAGTTCAATGGTCATGTTTTAATTTCTATAATGAGGATCGCGCTTGAACAAAAATGCAAATGCAACATACACATTTTAAATACGCTGCTGCTGAGCAGCCATGGTATCACACCATCTGAATAATGAGTATGGCACTAAATACAATATGGCCTGTTCCCTAATGTACAAAACTAACACACATACGCATGACTGCCGTTCAATTGTGTCTGTTATAGGTGCTACAATACCGGGTGTACAGCGTGCAGTGCATTACAGTGTACTGATGTACTGTACATAGCCAGCTATAACTAGTATGCCATACAGCAGCACATTTGTGATCTTAAATTAAATGACCATGTTGCATTTCTATTTCTGTTCATGTTATTACATTCTAAATGTTGTCATTCATAAGAGATAAACATGGCAAGCTAGTGGACAGAGGACAGAAGTACACTTACAATAACTGCACTTCTAATTCTGCCTTCTTGCCAACATTTCAAATAAAGGCGTGTATTTTTATGACTGTGTGTAAACAAAGCCAGACCATATGAAATATGGTATTATTTCATATTTCATATTCCATATGAAATATGAAATTTCTTGAAAACGACTATCATTCACTTGGCGGCAAAATCTGATGAGGATGGGCCATGATGGCTATTCAACAGAGGTGCTCCTACTCCAGAAGGTGTAGGAGTCAGGAATACATGTGACAGAAGAGGAA
>JAODOY010084320.1:0-14414 GCA_025399855.1 Forbesichthys papilliferus
ATATATTTATTTTTTTTTATTTACATTTTTTTATTTGTATGTATTGTATTCTCTTATGCACCTGTTCATTTCTTTTATTTATTTTTACATCTGATTCGTTTAACTATTTTTATTGTTGTTTCTCTGTATTTCTGTATTTGTATTGTATACATGTAGGCATTCCCTCTCTGTAAAGCCCTTTGAACTGCAATTCTGTATGAAAAGTGTGATATAAATACAAATAAACATTATTATGGTTGCCATATACAATGTAGGCTATTATGTAAAGTGGTTTGCACACTGGTATGTGTAAATGGAAGCGTGTTCCCGTCATCAAAAAATACCAAAATGATGTCCTCAAATTTAAAGTCAGCACACCCTGAAGTCAAATAACAGGGTTACAGCAGCTGGCGCAATATGGAATATATTGGAAGTCTGCCGATTTATTTACTTGTTTCCCCCCACTAGATCATACTACTAAATACTATAATTCAACCAGTTTTCTTTGACTGAGGGCAAAGCTGGATAAAGCCAAAGATATAAGATACTGTATTTCACTAACATACTAATAATATACTGTCATGCCGATGTGCTGTGACGGGGCGGTGCCAGCCGCTCCCGCTATCCAGAGTACTAATCTCCGATTTGAGACAGGTGGCAGCCTCCCCTCACCTGTTTCCCTGATTGAGTGGATGTTCTCGCCCTTTATAAGTGCTTGTTTTGGTTTAAACACTTGCGGGTTATTCTGTCTTTCTTTGACATTTGTATCTTGCCTTATGAGTTGTTGTATTGAATATTTGATGGAAGAAACAGTGTCTTGGGCCGCCGTTACATATAGGCACTGCAATATTTTGTGTAATACATTTTATTATCGTTGTTTATTCCTATTCAGTGACATTAACAACATTGTTTGTGTTTTTAAGTTTCCAATGTAGTACACAGCCAGCAGGTACTTTACGATAGTGAGATGTGCAATGTATAAGTACAACGAGGAAAAGAGAGTAGCCTTGAGAACTTGAGCTTCTACTACAGTAATGCATACTGTAAACGAAACATACCTTTAGTTTTACACTAACAGATGTGACAAAATTATTTTAACAGAACCTGCAGGGGGTTTTTGCTTGCAAGATGAATTTGCCAGTCCAGTAGCCTATGTGATGGGTGCCTAGTCATCGATATTGAAATGTTGTTCACAGGTGCTCCCAGTTTTAATTTAAAACATAGGACCCTCAGCACTTCTAATATTGACTAGACTACTCATAATCTTCTGAGGTTGTGATTGTTTGAAAATTAGTGGAAAGAAAGGTGAGGCTTTTTATATAAAAAAACAAGGTAGGGGACATCATTATCATTTGTCTTGCTGCTGTGGTTTCTGCCCGTTATGATTTCCAGTGTGAAAAGTATCCCAATACATTTATGCTGCCAATTGTTATGAAATCTGAGATTCTGACAGACCAAGAAATTCTAGGCTAAATAAGTTTTCCCTACCAATATTCAAACCAAACCTACACCCTTGAGCTCATGGCCGACTACCTACCTTTTCAGTGTATGTGGGTGAGCAAGATACACATGCAGCGTGACAGTCAGTATCCATTATATAATAATAAAAACAATACATTTTGCAAGAGGTGAATGTGTGTGCATGCACAGGGTGAATGGGTGGATTGTACAGTATTTGCCAATTCGGCTATATTTTCTGTTTTATTGTAAAGCATAATGAGAATACAGCAAAAGACTAAATGTAATATAGAAAAAAAAACATCATATCATAGTACAAACAAAACTACAGTAGGGTTCTGTTTAACTAAATCACTTGGAAACTATAATTTCATTCTTTTAGGCATCTTACCAAAGCTGGAGGCGTTGTTTAATGTCAAATTATGCATCACTCTGGCGCCGAAAAAGCTCCAGCGTAGTATAAAATCCTGAGCTCTCTTCTTGACTGACTGACCGCATTGCTTACCTGGCTGAGAGAAATAGACAGAGAGCTCATTAATTTAATATATAGTGCATACCAAAAGTATTCACAGCACTTCACTTTTTTAACTTTTTGTTATGTTAGTTTTATTCCAAAATGGATTAAAATATTTTTCCCCTTAAAATTCAAAACACAACAGTCCATAATAAAGTGAAAAAATTGAGCAAATTTATTTAAAAATAAACATAAATCTGGAGAATTGGTGCAGAGGGAGCAGTTTTGCAATAACTATACTGCACCGAAAAAAAATCTGAGCCAAAAGGCAAAGCTCTGGATCTATCGGGCAATTTTTGTTCCTACCCTCACCTATGGTCATTAAGGGTGGGTGGTCATGACTGCAAGCATACGAAATGGGTTCTCTCAGGAGGGTGGCTGGTATCTCCCTTAGAGATAGGGTGAGAAGCTCAGCTATCCGTGAGGAACTCGGAGTAGAGCCGCTGCTCCTTTGCGTCGAAAGGAGCCAGTTGAAGTGGTACGGGCATCTAGTAAGGATCTGCGCCTCCCTTGGGAGGTGTTCCAGGCACGTCCGGGTGGGAGGAGGTCTTGGGGAAGGCCCAGAACTAGGTGGAGAGATCTTCACACTGGCCTGGGAATGTCTCAGGATCCCCCAGTCTGAGCTTTCCAGTGTGGCTCGGGAAAGAGAAGTTTGACTTCCCTTGCTGGAGCTGCTGCCCCCGCGACCCGACTCCGGATAAGCGGGAGAAGATGGATTAAAAAAAATCCACATGTACATACATATTCACAGCCTGTGGTCAATACTTTGTTGAAGCACTTTTGGCAGCCATTACAGTCGTTTTGAGTATGATGCTACTAGCTTGGCACAGCTACTTTTGGGCAGTTTTTCCCCATTCTTCTTTGCAGGACCTCTCAAGCGCAATCAGGTTGGATGGACATCAAGGACATTTACAGAGTTGTCCCGACCCCACTCCTTTGTTATTTTGTGTGCTTAGGGTAGCTGTCCTGTTGGAAGGTGAACTTTCTCCAGAGGTCCCCAGCACTGGAACAGATTTTGATCAAAGATGTCCTGTACATTGCTGCATTAATCTTTCTCTCGAACCTGACTAGTCTCCCAGTCCCTGACGCTGAAAAACATTGCCAAAACATGATACTACCACCACAATGCTTGACTGTAGCGATGGTATTGACCAGGTGATGAGCGGTCTCTGGTTTCCTCCAGACATGATGCTTGGCATTCAGGCCAAAGAGTTCAATATTTGTTTCATCAGACCATAGCATTTTCTTTCTCATGGACTGAGAGTCATTCAGGTGCCGTTTGTCATGTGCCTTTTACTGAAGCGTGGCTTCCCCCTGCCACTCTACCATACTAGCCTGATTGGCTGAGTACTGCGGAAATGTGTCCTCTGGAAGGTTCTCCTCTTTCCATAGAGCAATGCTGGCGGTCAGAGTGACCATAAGGTTTTTGGTCAACTCCCTGACTAACGCTCTTCTCCCGGGATTGCTCAATTTGGCCGGGGGGGCAGCTCTAGGAAGAGTCCTGGTGGTTCCAAACTTCTTCCAATTACAGATGGTGGAGACCACTGTGCTTATTGGGACTTTCAGTGCTGAAGAAAACTTTCTGTAGCCTACCACAGATTGAGGGTGCAAGCCTCAGTACAATCCTGTCTCGGAGGTCTACAGACAATTCCTTGGACTTCATGGCTTTGTTTGTGTTCTGATATGCACTGTCAAGTGTGGTACCTAATATCAACCAATTCAATTAAATTCTGCTTTATTGGCATGAAAGTTAAAAGACAATGTTGCCAAAGCATAACAAATGATATAACCCACATCCCATGTTAGTAGCTATTATCCCCCACCCCTTAGCTATTACAGTGTGTGTGTTTGTGTATGTGCGTGCATGTGGTGTGTGTGCTCATAAAGGTCATTTACTGTCCCTCAGATTGTGGATCTACTGAATAAACTGAATTCGCTACAGGTGGACTCCAATAAAATTGTAGAAACATCTCATGGATGATCCCAGTGGAGGCAGGATGTGCCTGAGCTCCATTTTGAGTGTCATGGCAAAGGCTGTGAATACGTATGTACATGTGGTTTTTGTAGTTTTTTATTTTAAATGAGGTGTTGTGTAGAATTTTGAGAATTTTTTTTTAACCCATTTTGGATTAGGACTGTAACCACAAAATGTGGAAAATGTGAACTGTACCAGTAGCACTGTACAAACAACAGTTGTTTTATTATTGAAAGCTATGAATTCAAAGATGATTGGGTTTCATACTTTGATAACTTTCTGTTCCACAACAACGTCCAACCATTCAATGAAAGATTCTATTGTAGCATTTTTCTTCAGCAAGTTCTTCAACTCCTGGAAAACAGTGATGGTATCATCTAGAAGCACAAGAGGGAAGCCAGGAAATAGTGTAACTTGCTTTAATATAGTGCAGGGCATCATGCCTCGTCTTGCATTTTTGGGAAGCTGTAACTATTGAAGGATGCACAAATGCATTAGTTATCATTATATATTATATATAAATAAATTGTCAACCACTGAAATTTGTTTTTATTTCAATAAACATGACTGGATGCTTGAATTCACATTTGCTTGAAAGAAATTAAAGCTTGCTTACACTCAGAGTATACATTTGCCTCCTGGTTTCCTGTAGTACTTAGGTTAAGAAGTGGCTGAGAGTTGATGCTGTTCAGGTCCACTTTATCAATGTCCACTACCATTCTGTTGACAACAGTCTGGTCAAACAGAGCAGGGCGGGCAATCTGGACAGGCAGAAGGGACGACGAGAGAAAAAGTGGATATATACTTTAAACTATTTAGAAACAAAAACACAGATACTGTATTATCTGATATTAAAGTCATACTGTTCACAGAAACATTTTCCTTTTTCACTGTCATGCATAATCTTTTAAACATTTTACTCTACCGTTACACTATGAGTTACGGTATACATTATATTTGTTATTGTCGACTTAAACATAGAGATAACAAGCATAAATCTACCTTCACCCAAAAATCTAAGTTTGATATGTTTCATGATTGCAAATTTTTTTTTTTTTTTTTCTGAAAGTCTGCAATGAATCTGCTGCTTGGGCAATGTTATGGTTAAAAGACTGTGCCCAGCATTGATTACATGATCAACGATATGTTTGGTACAATGCAAATACTCAGTGTGGGCTGTTAACGCACAGATTTGTTTACAAACTGTAAAGTCCACTATTATACTAACCACCTCCCTGCAGCTGTCCATATCCACAAAACTCCCCAGCCACAACATACTCTAATTTTCATCATAATCACTTGAACCTGTCCTTGTCTGTGGGGAGAATAGATGATTGTGATTGTGTTAGCGTCTGTGATTCATTGTTGCTGCGATTGATTTTCAATTCCAGTAAACCACACTTTAGTTCTTAGCTGCTTAGTTTTAAGAGCCCCTTGATACACTTTGTGAGCAAGAGTGTGCTTTGGCCTGTAGTGTTTTAGGAAATACCAGTCTAGGTCCTCTGAGGATAAGACTGCCCTGATTCAAGGTTGTTAGTTCTATTCTGAGGTTGCAGAGCCCCTCTGGCTCAGGTTGTGATGACAAGGTGATAGTATTACAGTTATTTGCCTGAATGTTCTTGGTCAGTGCAGTTTGGGCCGATGAGCTGACTGCCTTTTACATTTCTTTAATTAATACAAAAGTTAGCTGAAGGTTGATCAGCATGGGCCAACACCCCCTTTCCCCGAGGCCTAATGGTCTATTCAAAACTAATGTTGACTACGTAGACAGCTCGAAAACCACTCTATCGAAAAGAAAATTAATTTAGGACATGGAAAAGCTAAGCAGAGTGAAAACGTAAGGGTCAGGCTGAAAGGTTAAGGGACAAGAGTCAAAAGTCGTCACAGCCAAGGAAGTAAACGACTTATTGGTAGGACTAGTTAGCCTGTAGGCTTCCAGTTCCACCAACACAAACATTGAAGTGCTAGACCGGCAAATCAAACCGACATTCAAGACACAATGTTGATTATATGATAATCCACCCATGAGCAAAACTGTAAAAAAAAAAAAAAAAAGTATGTAGCCAAACATCCTGGAAGTGAGGCGATGATGCCGGATGACAGCGGTGTGCGATGTGGGTGCAATTCCGTCAACTATCCGCTAGGTGGCGTCTACAACTTGCAACTTGCGCTTGTCTACAATACAGTACAGTAGGTGCTTTGTAATGTCTGATCGTTAGCTCTTATGGATCTTTGAATCTAGTTCAGTCTTTCTATGACTGATTTGGTGCTTTAAATGGTGTCATCAAAGAACCGGAGATCCAAATGATCTGAGTCAGTGTGCCACCGTCACGTAAAAAATTGTCACTCGTCAATGTGTGGCCTATTAGTAGCCTAAAACTGTCATCACTTAGCGAGCGTACCTTAGTGGCTCATTAGGTTAAGCATTGCACTTGTAATAGTGAGGGTTACGGATCGAGTATTGTCCATTACTTCTTAATTTACCGTATTTTCCGGCGTATAAGACGACTGACCGTATAAGACGACCCCCGACTTTTCTCGTCATCGGGACCACATTAAGTCACTTATTTCCACGAATCCTGGTGAGTGGATTTTCTTCTACCGTACTTGTACAGCGCCACCCTTGCTGCTTTATAAGGTCGCCGCATACGATGGGGGTGAGCTTCGTCTTATTCCATTTTATACGCCGGAATATACGGTATGTTTTTGGCTCATGTCGATAATTATGTTATAGAAATTCAGAACGGTTTGCAAATGAACAAATAGCTAAGGATAAACTTTTACTCTAAAGACATTGGGAGAATATGATTCGCTTGAGCCTACTTAATCTGGTGCATGCCCAAGGACTGACTGTACGATCAGATTTTTTGATTGTTTAATTATTCTTATTTTATTAGCCTACTGTTTACAGTAACCTAAACTAGTGTTTTAATACTTTTTTAAGGTCTCGGTCTCGACTGAATTTTTACAAGGTCCAATTGTCTCGGTCCAAGAAGTCCCTGGATTTTACTTTGAGACCGGTCAAGACCACAACTGCGGGAATATAATTATTGACGCCCGGTCCATGTCTAATGATAATTCTTGGGATTAGAAGTAAATCCTCCCTTAAATTTCTAATGTTTTACTTTACATTCTACCAAGGGCAGCCAGCTGGCTGCAACAGCAGCGCGCTGTCTCTGTATTTGTCAGACTGGGCCAAACTAATACTCAACATTGAGGGGAGATATGAGCGGCACCTCCCAAATTCATTAAGCTATTTAACAGGCTAGCTTTTTCCCATTGAGTGTGCAGCTTCTTATTGGCTTCCCACCCTGCCCCTTATGCAGTTCTTATCGCAATAGACATGTTAATTCAACAGACTTTCACCAACCATCATACAAATTGACAACAGGAAGAAGCGGAAAAGCTGGCTGTATAACAGAATTAACAGAATTCATCAGAATTGCCGGTCCTTGTTTGCGGGGTGGGTTTAGCAGTACACAGTGTTGTCAACTTAGCGACTTTATCGCTAAGTTGAGTGACTTTTCAGACCCTCTTAGTGACTTTATACTAAATACTGTAAAGCGCTTTGGACAAAGCGCTATATAAAAAATCCAGTCCATTTACCATTTACCAAGGAAAAGGTGAGACATATTTGTTAAGCCGTCAGCATCAATATGCAAATGAGTGCATGTTGTCATCTGGCGACTTCTACCAACTTTCGAAGCTGGTGCTAGCTTCTTTCATTGGAACAGAGTTGGCAACACTGGCACTATGTTACATAAGCAACTGTGCTAAACCCGTAAGGAAAGGCTGGCTTTGTGAGACTATTCTTCCCCTAATGTGTGCATCAATGCAAAAAGAACACAAGTATGTGCTGAAATACAATGTTAAGGAGTGTTCTATGAATAAATGTTTACAGAAAGATTTGGACACTGCATTGATATCGACCCACCTAAACTAGGCACGACTCAAACATCACCTTGGAAGACAGTGCGCGGCAGAGTGTACAGCAGAATATTAAGAGAATAACCATGGCAACTGTAAACAATATGTCGCAAAGAGTCATGAACCCCCAAAAATCAGATTGTTACAAACTTACTATACTTACAGGCTATAATATAACTTAAAGCTTGTCTGATATGGGAAAAACTACTATTATGCGTATGAACTACCAACCTCAGAACTCCTAATGCAAATCTTTAACAACTGAGCTAATACGTCAATACTGGTAGACTACTATGTTAGAAACGTAATATAGACATAAATAGACAAACTAAATTAAACAAAAAATATGTATCTTCAGAAAGAATGAAACTAAACTAGCAAAACCCGGTTGAAAAATGAATTAATACAAAATCTGAATGTAAATTATACATAAAAGCTACTATGTCATGATCCACTCTATGGCCCTCTCACAGATCCTTTAGAGCCAGAGACGTACAGTCCATCTGCATCCTTCTCTGGCCTTCTCAAGTACTTGCGACGCGTAACGACGTCAATGGCACCACTTTAGATCTGTATCCTGCCTAATGAGTCAACATTTCGGATTTATTGAGTGAAATGCTATTAGTAAGCTTTTGTACATACGTAAATGTAAGCACTAAAAGCCTATTTTGTGATTATATATTCAATTGTAAATACATATCCTAACACTTCTTTATTGTATTAAAGGCTACATTATTTTCAAAAGGCTACTATCAGGCTATACTAATATACAGCTTTATTAACCTATTGCTGCTTTTTTGTTAAAATATAGGCCTATTTTAGGCTGTCCAAAAATACAATTTTAATTAGCCATTGTTTGCAAATAATCCTTTCCCTGTCAACATTTTTTATTTGTATTTGACTAAACGTATTAGCTTGCAATAGCTGACTATAATTCGTGTCTGTCTGTCTGTCTCTCTGGTCCAGTTTTAGTGGACTTGAGCATTGATATTGACAGGCCCAGACCAGTTTAAGTGGAATGTGTACTCCCATGGCTTAAAACCAACCACAACAGTTCTATGTCTCAGCGAGTACTGTGGATATTTTAGCATCTATTTTTCACTTTAGGCTTAATGGGATGTGAGACAGTTCAATCTTGACGAATTCAGTCTGTGTTCTATATATGTTTAATAACAATGCAGCATTTTCATGTGTGTTCTGTAGCCTTTTTAAATAACTACTGCAATTGTGATAAATGGTTGTAATGCTGTAGAAAGGCTGGTTGTGTGTGTAGCCTATGTGCGTGCATTACAGGGCGACTATGCTGGAGTTTACGGGGACAGGTTTTGGTAGGCCAGTCTGGAACAAAGTCCAGGGCCATTTTATACCCCCAGTTCGTCCCTGCTCATATGACTGTGCGTGGTGGCTTGTGATGCACTGACTCCTGCCTCAGTTCACTCCTTGTGAAGCTCCCCCAAATTTTGAATAACCTTTACTTGACAATCTTCTCAAGGCTCCAGTTATCCCTGATGCTTGTGCACCTTTTCCTACCACACTTTTTCCATCCACCCGACTTTTTATGAATATTCTTGGATACAGGACTCATAGATACAGCAATGATTTTTTGAGGGGTTCTCTCTCGGTTTCTGCACAACTGTCAAATCAGCTGTCTTCCCCATGAAGACTGAAACAGTACTGAACAGTCTATAATATTGCACTATTCACAATATTCAAATTCTATGAAATACTGCATTTTTTCAAGAGCTGGAGTGCTCTAATTCCCTTGCCTGGTGTAAACCAGACCATATTCACTTCGTGAATAGGTCCCATTCTCCATTGGGAAGTGTTCTCAGTCGTATCCTTCTACTTGGCGTAGACCTCTGGTTAATTTTGAAACCATTGGGCAGAGCTGAACATATAGGCGTGTCTACAATTGTTTTGATCGCCTCATCTAATTTTACCACATTTTCGAAACATGACTAGACTTCAACTTCATCTAACTAACCCACGCTGATTAGGCCGCCAACAGTGCGGCTGTGCAAACACTAATGCAAACAGGGTTTCCAGACTGTGCATTCAAATGGCTGGATGGACCTTATGACATATATTAATTTGAGTTATTATTAGATAAGCCCTTATATATACTAATAATTTATGCAATGTACTATCTTCATATCACAACACATTACCCGTTCCCCAGATTAATTAGAAAACCTGAGATACTTTCATCTGATCTTACTGTATTCCTATCCACCAGAAGAAGGAAGGCAGCCAATTCATTCAGACAAACCTTTACACCTTACAGCAAGCCCTCCCGCCCTCCAATATACATTTAAAGTGTTTCCCTCCATTTGCATCCATCCATTTGCAAACAAGCCTTTGTTGAAAATTTCCTTAAAACACAAGCCCCCAACACAATATTACCACCCAGTAGGGCTGGACAATAATTCGATAACAATATCTATCACAATATAAACTTTTTCGATAACGATTGAAACAAATTTGCGGTATTTCGATAAGCTATACATTTGTCACTGAATGACGGGCGCATCAGTCACCTCGCAGGGCACTTAAAGTGCGACCATTTCACTCGCAAATGCGAAAAATCTTGGTGTGCCTACTTTGTGTGAGTGACTTCTAGCCACTATGTTCTCGTAGCTCTAATATGCTCATTGTTATGAAATCCCCGTGCACAAAGACAACCTTGCGGCGTGCACTGGATAGCTGTTCCAAACGTGGTTCCACTTTCAACAGGGTGAGTGCGTAACTGTGTTTATTATTACCATAACTACACTCCATCCATGCGCACTTGAAAAGCGTGTTTGGCTGTTCAAATCAGGTCTCGGAGCTGAACACAAACAAACTGCCATATTAGCTACCTCGTCATTACAGCTAGCTTAAGCTAACGTGCAAGACAATCGCAAAAGCCAGTGCAAAGCAGTAATGGCTGTTTTCAGGTGCCAAATCATTTCATACAGTGTAATTAATGTCTTCTGTGGGACGTCTAATTCATGGGACCACAGTGTCATACGCACACCAGAATGTTACTGACACTTGCTAAAAGGTGAACATTAATTTGTATGTTTTTCATTTCTAAAATATTATAGTTTCATAGGAGGTTTCATAGACTTGGCAAATGCTTTTTTCAACAGAAGTACTCTGTTATGGGTGCAAATACTCGGAGGCTTTTATTGTTCATATCGATATCGGAATTATACCGTATCGACCGAAATTATTAAGTATATCGTGATATAAATTTTGGCCATATCGTCCAGCACTACCACTCAGGTCTGTTAGTCTGACAGATGGCCAAGATTCAGTGTGGGACACATTGCAGGGGGCCGATGCCAAGACGTCTGTATCTTTATTCACTCACCTCAAGACATGAGACTTTCCTTTATCAACATAAGTCAGCCAATAGAACTTAAGACAGCGCCAGCCCCCAGTTCTCTCCTGTATAAAACATGCCCATTTCTGATATGGGGGCCTTCTTTGGTAATGTTTCCCTGGACAACTTGACTAGGTGTGCTCTCTTGTCTATTTTCCTCTGCTTATACCATGGTATGCTGTATCTTGGGTAATAATTCTATGTATCTATGCTACTTGCCTTATAGTCACTTTTTGTTAACTTTAAACTACAATTCAAACTGTTATACATTTTATACCTGATCATATTCACACCATTTTGATTAATTAAATATATACAATTGTTTAACAAACAATCTGGGACACTTCATTGGAGTTTTGAAAAATAGTTTCCATCACTGTAATATCAGCTAAATTGAGCAGAGAGCATAGTAAGGCGGAGCCAGGCTACTAATTCCCACCACGAGGACGATCGTCTCCCCGTTCCGCCGGACTTCGATACCCCGGGGCAGCAGAGGAAAAAAGGGCTGCCCTTCGTCCTGGGCTGCGAGAACTTTGTCGGTTTTTACGATCCACCATACCAGTTCTTGCGGCCCATCGACGATTACATCTCTGCCCCGAGCTCCGTAACAACACCGGGGCCTACAGAAGACTTCCCTGAGCGCAGCAAGTGGGACCTTGACTGCGGCTCGGAGGATGAGTTCTCCCGGTCGGCGCACGTTGCACGCAGGAGTCGTCACAGTGCCGAGTGTCTGGGGGAGCTGCCCAACGCCTGGGGTTTGGTGCTCTGCAGCTGTGCGTCGCCACCCCGTGCACGACGATCGCAAAAGAAGCGCCGTGCACGTGGACCCAGGCAGCCGCTCGGCGTGGGGAGTCCTCCGCAGTTGCATGGTGCTACGGGCCCACCGACGCGGGACCACCCGCCTGGCCCCCTCCTGGTCCCGTCCTGGGCCACCCGCCTGGGCCACCACGTCCGGCCGCCCGCCTGGCCCCCTCCTGGTCCTGGCCTGGGCCGCCATTTCCGGCCGCCTGCCAGGTTCCCGACCTGGGCCGCCATTTCCGGCTGCCCGCCGGGTCGCTGGGGGAGTCATGGGGGGGTACTGTAACGGTCTGGGCCGCACCGCCGATGGGTGGCCCACCCCCTCCATTACCAAGGCATGCATGCTACCGCCCTCGGTTTCCAGACGTGCACTTCCCCAGCGCTCCTTGTCTCATGGGTGTTTGCACTGATTGTGTATCGTTTGCACTTGGGGGTTTTGGTTTGGTATTTAGGATGGGGTTTCTGTTTGTTATTATTGTCAGTTATTGTTTCGTGTATGGTGTGTGTTAGCGTGCAATCCCAATTAAAGATGGTTTATTAACAACTCTTGCCTCGCGCCTGGTACCTGCCTTACCCGCTCCCGCTCGCTACACAAGGTTAAAATTGGATGGAGACCAAGCAATCACTTACTTACTCAGCCTGTGGTGAAGACAGTTAAGATAGGTTTCCAGCGTAAGGAGGGGAGGATATTTGCCTCCTTTATATAGCGAGGGACAGGATTACTACAGGGATCCAAGATACCACATTTGGTTTGGGCCAATTCTGAAAAAGAGTTGCCTGAGGGTCAGAATTGCCAAGTCAATGTGGAGATATAATCTCTCCACCTAGTCCTGGGTCTTCCCTGGAGGTCTCCTCCCAGCGTGCCTGGAACACCTCCCTAACGAGATGCCCAATGAGCATCATTACCAGGTGCCCTTACCACCTCAACTGGCTCTTTTTGACGCAAAGGAGCAGCAGGATCCTCACGGATAGCTGAGGTTTCACCCTATAACCCTAAAAAAAAAAAACATTTTGGCAGCTTGTACCTGTAATCTAGTTTTTTGGTTATGACACACCCTTCATGACCATAAGGGTATGAATGAAAATTGCCCGGTAGATCTGGGGAGTTGAATGACTAAAGACCAGTGGCACTAACAAGTTTAGTAATGAAATCCTTTGAGAAACTGGTTCACAAAAATATTATAGGTCATGTTGAGGACCTTCTTGATCCACAAGTATGCATATCGGGCAGGGAGAGGGGTGGAGGATGCTACCAGAGAGTATAACACTGCGGTTTTCTTCTCAGAAGTAATCTGACAGCTATTAATTAGTATCAAAAATATATTAATTACTATAATTTGATATAAAATTTTTTTAATTATTCAAATTTTTTTTCACTTCAATAAGTCCGACTCACACATCATTTTATGCGTAATAATGCGTAGGTTAAAATGCAGTGATTTATTTTAGTGGTATTGTAAAAGATAAAAAGATATCTATAAACATGTGAATTAAACATTGTTAGCTAAAAACGATTTTTTTTTCTTTCGCTTTAATATGTTCGAGTCGCATATCATTTTATGCGAAATAGTGCTCTGGTTAAAATGGTGTAGTTTATTTTATTGGTACTGTAAAAGATAAAAAGTTATTTATGATTGCGATCTGTAGCGGTTTTTGACAAGCCAAAAGGTGGAGGGACCCTCTACCTCGCCCCGGAGGTGTAAGCTGAATGCAGCTGTCTGCGTGGGACCGGTGTTATTTTTATTGGTAGCCTAAAAGATCAAACCTATTCATGATTCAGGGGGATGTCTGTTGTTCTTTGGAACAACAGAAAACTAATGCGTTAGCCTGCTGTAATGCTCTTGCATGGCCTAAACGCACAGCTGGGGACACCGTCACCTTTTTAATATACAGCGAGGCACCCAATATCTGCAGCTTATACGTGGTGTTATTAGTGCACATCAGTGAAAACTGATCTTTAGCCCTCGTGAGCTTAATTTTCAGATCTAAGGAAAAGTCTATCGCTGAAAAATACATTGCTATGAATATGTCCCACGGTGTGAAATTCTTGCTCGCTTGAGCACGTTTGTTTAAACCGGTATAATCTCCTCCAGGCATAGCATTCATGTGCCCTGCCCGATCTTTAATAAACAGTACAGCGCTGAACTGGGACTCCACCGTCTGGGGTGTGTAGTTAAGCAGTGTTTCAATGATCGCTCTGTATAGATGTGTAGCTGTCGATTGGGTAATCATACGGTTCCCCAACGTCAAATCACATTGGGAAAATAGCGTGCTAGAAGGGTAGTTTATAATCCCGACCGGTGCTGCGTTAAGATAGCGTGGTACCATCCTCATTAGTGATTTTAAGGCACAGATGTAAAAGCGTGTTGTTAAGATCTAGGTATTGATCACCATCA
>JAODOY010084321.1:0-14414 GCA_025399855.1 Forbesichthys papilliferus
TCACTGAAATCAATCTCAGACACCTGTGATAATTAGTTTGCCAGGTGAGCCCAATTAAAGGAAAACTACTTAAGAAGAATGTTCCACATTATTAAGCAGGCCACACATTTCAAGCAATATGTGAAAGAAAAAGGACCTCTCTCTCTGCTGTGGACGAGCGTCAAATAGTGCAATGCCTTGGACATGGTATAAAAACATTAGATATTTCACGAAAACTGAATCATGAAAATCATACTGTAAATAGATTTGTAACCGATTTAGAGCACAGACAAGTTTGACAGATAAAGGCATAATAAGGAAGTTTACTGCCAGACAAATTCATTGAATTAGGAGAGCAGCTGCTAAACTGGCATTACAAAACAGGTATTTGAAGCTGCTGGTGCTTCTGGAGTCCCACGAACTTCAAGGTGTAGGATCCTCCAGAGGCTTGCAGTTGTGTTGCTTAGGGGAGGAGGAGGAGAGTCCGGGGACTGCTCAGGTGGAGCAGTAGTGGCTAGGGTCACAAAATGCTCATTGGCCAAAACACAAATGGGAGGCTGTTGGGAAACAGTGGCTGAGACCAGGGACAGCTGCTGATGAAACAACATTAAGAAAGGCCAGCAGTCTTTGCTGAAGCTCAGCAACGGGTGGTGGCTGCTGTGGCACTTGGAGGACAGTGCTGGCGCTAGCTGGCTGGGTTGCATGGCCTAGCTGGGATCCAGCGGGCCTAACTCTAGCTGGCTTGGGAGAGCATTGCTGGATGCTAGCCAGACCATAGCCAACTGGTTGGGAGCTAGCGGGCCTAACGCTAGCTGGCTGGGGTGTAACCAAATCAGGCAACGGTTCCTCCCACACATGGCGGCCCCTCTGGAGGAGGACATTGCACTGGCTCTGGAAACGAAAGAGGGACCAAAACGGCATCGGCCTCGCTGAGCAGAGAAACCTGAACAGATGGCGTGGAAGGCAGTACTGACGCTGTCTTGAGCGCCACCTCGATCCTGTGTAGTGTCCCGGCGCTCCTCCCTAGCTGCACCTGCATGCTCTCGGCAACGGCCAGGGCATCAGTTGTGACCAGAGAAACACACAAGATAGAAGATCCAAAATAGGAGGACACGGACACCGCGGCAGGCCAGCAGGGTGTTATCTGAGCGGTGTCCGTTAGGCAGGACGTTGGCACGAGGATAGCGTCTGCCAGCGACAGAGCCGGACGCCACCTGGGACCCTGGTTCGCTCTCGGGAGAGGCTTAATGGCTAGTCAAGTACTGAAAAGCAAGGAGTGCTGGCGATCTAATTGAGGTCCGTACAAAAACAAATGAAGAAACTGTCTGCTGGGTCCATAATGGTCGGATTGTTTTTTTACGGTATTGAGGCGGCAAGGACCCAAACGCATGACAGAGTGAACACAAAAACACAAAGAACAGACCAACCAAACATAAGTTAACAATACAACAAAGAAAACACTAGGGCTTATAAACGGGGAGACAGACCATTGGACACAATCAACGAGGAGCAGGAACTGGAACACGGGGGAAAACATGAACTTGAACACGGGGGGGGGGGGGGGACATGGACCAGAACACAAGGGAAATTACACAAGGACTGGTGAAACACAACGAACAAAAAGAAAACATAGAGAAACGTGCAGGGCACGGTCGGAATGTAAAGTCCAAGACATTAGCCAGTGATCATTTGGAAACGAGCACCACCTGCCCTGAGTCATTTGAGCCAAATGGGCCAACTTTTTTTTCCCACACATTATTAAACAATTATAAAAACATTTATTCTAAGAATTAAGCCTATGATGCTGTAAAATGCATAGCTAGTTAGCCATTACCCAAGATGACATGCTGCTGCCTAACAGAATGCTATATGATAACTGGTGTATGACCTGCTCCGCTATTAACATTGGCTGTAAATCCCTTTGGATGAAAGTAGGATATCTACTTAATTCTTAGTATGAATGATATTATAATTGTTTAATTTACTATGTAAAAAAGTAAATAATGTTTAAACATTTAGAATGGCAGGTGGTGCTCGTTTCCAAATGATCTATTGTAGAGATGTTTGAAGATGTGGTTTAAGAATTTGGTAGACAATTTTCCTGTTTGTCTCTAAAGTTCTATATGCTGTAGAAAAACAAGATCTCACCAGCAGGCTATTTGGAATACTTATTTCAACCACAAGGTGCATTCCAAGCACAAATGTTGCTTCAAGATCAGTTGGCTAGGCCAGACTGTCTGATGATTTCTTCCTCTGTTGTGATGTATAGGCTACTTAGTGCTGTCATCAATGTTTATGTCTCATCTAGAACACGCACGCACGCACATCAAAACTATTATCTATGGAACTAGCAAGCTAGCTATAATGGAGTGCCTGTGACAAAGTGCTGCCATTGTTTCCCTCTGACAAAAACCTCTCCAAGGGCAATTGCTAGAAAATATTTCAATAACAGCATGCCAAATTTCAGCCTTTACTAATTATGTTTACGCTAATTGTTAATTAGCACCTTAATGGGATGATCTTAATTAATAATATATTGTGTGGCTGCAGCTGGCAATTGGCTTTTACTTTTACATACGATTTTACAATTGGTTAAATATGGATTTATTGCATTGATGTGTGATTATATAACTGTTAAACCCTACATAACTACACCTCTTTTCATTCTATATGAACTAGGATATATTTCTTAGACTCTATATGGCTAAATAAGATTCCTTATGTGATAAATGGACAGATTTGACCAGAAACCCTGATTTCTGTATTTCAGAGTAGTGTGTGTGTGTGTATGTGAGTTTTCGCTTGGTTTATTTTTATTTTTTAATGGTTAACAATACTATTTATTT
This sequence comes from Forbesichthys papilliferus, assembly GCA_025399855.1. Taxonomy (NCBI): domain Eukaryota; kingdom Metazoa; phylum Chordata; class Actinopteri; order Percopsiformes; family Amblyopsidae; genus Forbesichthys; species Forbesichthys papilliferus. Next base: position 2,826 of record JAODOY010084321.1, read on the forward strand.
TTACGTTAGTGTTTAAGTTCATATGAGTTTGTGTTTCAACCAGGGTGCGTGTGCACGTGCATGAGAGCATGTACGTGAGATCATGAAACAGCAGTGGAAACTGTGTTGATGTGATCAAATATTTCAACAGTTCAATAGGCCATATCAGACTTCTGTTAAAATACTGATAACCCTATTTGCTTTATTTGCCTTTTTGCGGCATAGATCTCACATTTCTCTCCCTGAATGTGCCTGTAGCTGTGTTGCTGTTTGTGGTTGCCTGTCTCCAGATTGTGTGTATGTTTGTGTGTGTGTATTATATTACACTCATTGGCCATTTTATTATGTACACCGGGTTGGATCCACTTTTGCCTAGTTTAGAACTGCCTTAATTCTTCCTGACAGACTTTCAACTCTCTGGTGGAATCATGTCCATATTGACATGATAGCATCATGATAGTTGCTGCATTATCCTGCTGGAAGTAGCCACCATTACACCAACACGACCAGCCTTAACCGTTGATACAAGGGAGGATGTATCCATGTTTTCATGTAGTTTATGCTAAATTCTGACCCTACTCTGTAAAATCTTTTTCCTACTGTTTTCTCCATTACATTATTTTTATATTTCTATCCTTTCTTTTATAATTTTTCTGTATTTCAAAAGGATAGGAAATCGTATTAAATTTACAAGATAATACTGTTCATAAAAATGTGTCATGTAATTTATCAAACCAAAAAGATTGTGTTAATTGATTATATTAAAAATTGTGTAAAGCAGACATACATTTGTGTTTTGAGTTTGTCACACCGCAGTTCATTTTAAGTATTAAGTAATTATTAACCACCCAGTGTAATGTCTCGTGATCCCTGTCCTGTGCTAGTCTCGTCACTTCATGTGTTTACCTTGTAGTTTGAGCCTGTTTGCCCGTCACTCCCTGCCCAGTGTGCTGTGCTGCACCTGTTCCTCGTTGTAAACCAATGGTCTGTCGTCATGTCTTGTCTACCTGTGTATTTAGTCCCAGTGTTTTCCCAGTCCTGTGTCGGTTATTGTTGATGCTATGTCAATGTCGCGTTGTTCCCCGTGTTCCTGCCTATTTGTTTCCTTTTTGTGAATAAACCTTGTTTAAGTTAGCTACGTGTCTAGCGTTTGGGTCCTTACCTCCGTGCACCGTGACAGAGTAACCGACACCAACATGGACCCAGCAGACCACCGATGCCGACCTGTGCTCACTGCGAGCTGTTGGTCGCCCCAGCTTCGCCGCTCCCGGGGTTCGTTGTCACTGCTACCGCTGCGGTCTGGCTTCCGTGTCTTTCCACGTTCCGTGTCCTCGGTTCCTGCTTCCTTGCAGGACCTCAGGGAAGCCGAGGCCACACAAGCAGACATGGACGTAGTAAGGGAATATTCACGCGGCTCCGGGAGACGTTGAAGGGCACGACCGACGTAAAGCGTGTGTCTATGGTGTACTCCCTCATGGAAAACGCTCTAACATGCCGGCCTAGACTCTGCAACCTCCCGGTCATGAGGGACACCGTGACTACGTTGAGAGGAATGAGGGAGGAGTTAGCGCTCCCCCCAGCCTCCGCTGCTCTGTCGTCTGGCATCGTTACGGCACCGCAGCAGCCGCCTTGTAGCGTTTCAGCCTCCAAGCCCTTTAGGTTAGTTACGGTTTCCAAGCCTAGCTTCGTTTTGCAGACTAAAACACTTTCGGTTTTGTTTCAGCCCACATAGGCTGTTGTAGGCCTAGCCTGTGTCTCCGAGCCAACCTTAGTTCAGGCCCCAGCCTTAGTCCTGGCCTCCGAGCCAGCCTTAGTTCAGGCCCCAGCCTTTGTTCAGGCCTCTGAGCCAGCCTTAGTTCAGGCCCCAGTCTTTGTTCAGGCCCCGTCCTTCGTCTGGGTTCCCGATCCCGCTAATGTCCAGGCCTCTGAGCCAGCCTTAGTTCAGGCTCCTGTTCCTAAGTCAGCCACCGCACCGGATTTAGCGCTTTCGAAGGGCAGCTTCTCTAAACGAGCAGTCCGCCTCCTTCGCTGCTGAGCTCTCCGCGCTGCAGCAGCGCCGGCCGGTCCCTTCTGCTGCTGGGCTCCAGAAACCGCAGCCGCATCCTGATTCCTCCGCTGGGCTCTCCCCGCCGCAGCAGCTCCAGCCGGATCCCGCCTCTGCTCGGCTTTCCCCGCTTCAGCAACTCCAGCCGGCCTTCCCTCTATCGCCCTGGCACCATGTGACTTTGCCCCATGTGACTTTGCCCCCTGAGCCCTTGCATCCTGAGCCCTTGCCCCATGTGCCCATGACTCCTGCTCCCACGGCCCATGGACTTTGCCTGATGTGCCCTTGCTCCATGGATCTCCGCCCCATGTGGCTCCACCTCCCGGGTTTCCGCCCCATGAATCGCCCCCGGAACCCGTGGATTGGCCTCCACTCAAAGACGCCGATCGAGGTCTGGCCACCACCAGAGCCATCCACATCGCATCCAGAGTCTCCGCCTCGAGATCCAGCGTCCTCTCGCATCCAGAGTCTTCGTCTCTATCTCCTGCCACATCACATCCAGAGTCTCCGCCACCTCCAGTGTCTCCGCCTCCAGTGTCGCCATCTCCGCCGCCAGTGTCTTCGTCTTGGCCTCCAGTGTCTTCGCCTCCAGAGCCTTCACCTTGGTCTCCTGTGTCATCGCTCCCTGATTCTCCGCCTTCGCCTGCTGTGTCATCGCTCCCAGTATCTACCTCTTCGTTGTCCACGCCTCCTGTGACTCCCACTCCTCCAGTGTCGTCAGCACCTCCAGCATGACCAGCCCCGGGTCCTGCTCTGCAAACCCCTGAGGGTTTTTTTGTAAATAAACCTTGTTTCAGTTAGCCACGTGTCTAGCGTTTGGGTCCTTACCTTGCACTGTGACACGCAGCCAAATTTGAATTAATACAAGGCAGCAAGAATATAAAATTACATTTCAAAAGCGTGAAAATAGCATAAAAGCCTTGGTTAAGCATAGTTGTTGACAGAAATAAGTGATGGCACTTAATGATGTGATGGTTTGTTATTAACAACCAAAAAATGTTACGGGATTACTTATTCCTTTTTGTTTCCCACAAGAAATACAGACATGTTCCATAATAATTACTCAAGAACTGTGTACGATACATCCATAGTGTGCTCGTGTTTTGCCAAAACACAGAATCGTAATATGACAAAACTGTAGTAAAGTTATTTAAATCATAACACCCATTGTGTGTTCTACCGTAAACTCTATACCGCTGTGTTGTGCCAAAAAGGTATCCTCAGCCGAACATTGATTGGGAAAATGTAGACATGCATTTTATGAGTTGTGTCTTCGATTTAAATAGATATATACTAGTAAAAAGGATTAGATTGGTTATAATATAGGGTTGGGTTCTTGTCAAGCTAAACTAGCCTACAGCTTGATGGATTGGATTTTTTTCTTTGGATATGTGGTTTATATTTTCTTTTGGAAAGAGGATTGGAGACAGTTGGATTTTTTTGGATGCTGATTTGAACATGAGAATGCCGACTGGATTTGGCAGCTGGTTGTTACCACCCGGCTAGGCTACTAAACCAGTAGCTTTCAAATAATGCACATTGACTCTGAACCACATTGTGTGCTTATTTCTGCAATGAAAGCACAACTGTATGCTGTTCAAGGACAGTAAGTGATTTACCGATGAAATTGTAGGCTGGTAAAGGACAGTCAATTAAGTAGGCTAATAACTTAGCAGGTTAGAGCTAATTCAAACACTCTCTGCGCTTTTATATCCTCGTGTTGCTACGGGGATTTCAAACATATATAAAGTATTTACAAGTAAATCTCTGTATTTGCTTTACACAAGTTGTTCAACAGCTTTTAAATTACAATTACAATTTTAACAGAACTAGCCGTAAAAATAAAGTATTGTTTATAGACATGAGTAACAGCATTTTCTGTAATTTTACAAAAAATATCTTGTTATGGTAATATTGCTGTCAAATACATACTAATACTTTTAAATTGTAAAATTGGTAAAAAATTATTATTAAAGAAATACATATGTTGTTTTTTTAAAAGATTCTACGTTTAATATCCATCCATCTTCATCTGCTTATCCAAAGTCGGGTCGCGGGGGCAGCAGCTCCAGCAGGGGACCCCAAACCTTTCCTGAGCCACTTAAGAAACCTCTGACTGGGGGATCCCGAGGCGTTCCCAGGTCAGTGTGGAGATATAATCTCTCCACCTAGTCCTCAGGCTTCCCCAAGGTCTCCTTCTAGCTGGATGTACCTGGAACACCTCCCAAGGGAGGCGCCCAGGGGGCATCCTTACTAGATGCCTGTACCACCTCAACTGGCTCCTTTCGACGCGAAGGAGTAGCGGCTCTACTCTGAGTTCCTTACGGATAGCTGAGCTTCTCACGCTATCTCTAAGGAAGAAGCCAGCCACCCTCCTGAAAACCCATTTCAGCCGCTTGTACACGTGATCGTTCTTTCGGTCATGACCCATGTGCCAGCGTATCTCTCCCTAATAAAAAAAATAAAAAAGCATAAATGGATTATGCCTGATGCTGACTAAAGTTTCTGGACTGGTGAGTAAATTGCTATTATTGCAAATAGGGTATAATTATCTCTTTGAACAATTCAAAGAAGTTTGTCTCGCCAGTATGTGTCCCAAGCACACCAGACGTGCCATTTATTGTTTACAGTTGTGTGGGGGTAGATCATTTAGGTTGGATATTATCACGAGTTCCCATGTAGTTTATTATTTCGCCATGCTGCGATCGTGTGTTCTGTTTTCTGTCAGTTTGCCTTTAGCCCCGATCACACACAGATTGCTGCCTGGGCCAAGTGTGACATTTCGAGCAGTGCGCAAGAGAAGCATGCGTGCCAGGCATCTACAATGGTTTTGCTGGTGACGAGTTTCTATCAACACATCTCTGTGTGATCGGGGCCTCCCAGTATCTAAACCCTGCCCCGTTCCATATGGCGTTGATATCGTTTGGCTGACTATGGATGTTTTCTTGTTGATATGGCACAGGGATATTATAAAATAGCAGTGTTGTTAGCTCTCAGTGTTTCAGCAGTTTAGTTGAATTGTGCTATTCTTGCCTTGATGGTATCAATGGGCTAAATCACATTTGTAGCCTATTGGCTTCATTTTTTTTACAGTATGACTGTAATGATAGTGTGACACCCAGGATTGCCATCCGTTTACTTGGGTTTAGCGCATCCTTTTACTGGGTTTGCCTTGTTGGTGTGAGTACTGGCTCGCGGTGGAAGCCCTTTGCTCCCAGCACCACACCAACACGTGCAATCAACGGATTGTTCACAGCTGTGTAGGTGTGAGGGCAAATAAGGCTGGAGGAGTTATCGGTGGTCGAACCAGCCACTTCAAACCATGACGCCACAATATTACAGTATGGTGAATTGCTGACCCCCTAATGTTTTGGAGAATATGGTAATTTTATACATAGAGCACCTTTAAAGTAAATAGAATTTTCTTATGTACTTTCTTGTGTACTTTTACATTCAAACTAATTCTGGATACAAATATAGCAACTTTTAAAATTACATCCAATTTAATGCTTAGTCATTAGCTGCACTGCACTCAGGTTTTCAACATTAATTGCAAACTAAAATGTGCTTTTTTTTCTCTAAACAATAGGAATTAACTGTGGTGAGACAACAATGCTGGTATTAATATTGACAACATTGGTGGCAACATAATAGTACACAAATTGACTCAACAGTATTCAATCAGTCTCTGTTGATCGTTCAAGAAGTTATCAAATGCTTCATTAGCCTATTCTGCAAAGTTATTATTTAGATTGGCATGATACTTAGTTTGATGGTTGCAGCGCTGTTACTGTACATGCATTTCTGCACTGGAGAGCGATCCTGTTTGTGAAAACCAAATACATGCTTATCTATATAATCAATAAGCAGATGTGGATTTGTAAAGAAATATGTACAGCCTTTTAGGCTGTTGTGACGGCCAATCACGGGCCACAACAGGGACGTGGCTTCTGCATTTTGTGCAAGACCGTAAGGGAAAACCAGCTCACGAGTAGTAGCGGTTCAAAAGTCACAAATTAAATTTTATTACTGCAGCCCTACAAGTGCTTGTCAGTCAGACTTCCAGTTTTTTGGTTAATAGTCAAGCGCTATAAATTAAATAGATTAATTAATAACAAAGCTTGTAATTAATTTGATTATATTTTCGACTTCCTTAATATATATACTGTGTATATATTAGGGATGTTAGCGATGTCGTATGACTAGTCGACTAGTCTAAAAGTACCAAAACACTCAGAAAACCATCCAAATGTATAACAATCAGGGTAAACATTATCAGTGTGTATACAGGTTGCAGGTCTTTCCCTACCTGCACTCATTGGCTGTTTTGTCTCAGTTGGTGGAGACCACACTAGCTTTCCCTCTCCAGCAGCCAAGTATTTGTACTTAATTACTTCTCAGCTCTGCAAATCGTAAACTGTCATACGCAACCAGGACATGGGTTTTGAGGAGTTTAGCAAACGAGGTGACCGTGGTAGTATGTCATATGTGGAAAGGGCGTTCCAGAGTCTGGGGGCAGAGCAGCTGAAAGCACGAGCCCCAATGGTGGAGAGGTTGAATGGGGGGGGGGTGACTAGAAGACCTGTAGAAGAGGAGCGAGTATATATTCCAATAATGTTTTTTTTTTCTCATGGCTTTTACTTAGTTTTTCATTGTTTCTTATTTCTTTTTGTTTAATTGCATTTGTTCTCTTCATCCTTTATTCAAATGTTTTTAACTGTAAAGCACGTTGAGTTGCACATTGTGTATGAAAGGTGCTATACAAATAAAGTTTATTATATTATTATATATGCCAGGAGAAGGTCAGAGATATAAGAGGGAGCCAGGATTTGATGGGCCTTAAGTCTTGAATTTGATATAGAATTGTACAGGAAGCCAATAAAGTTTAAATCCGAATTGGAGTGATGTGATATGTTGTCCTTGTGTTTGTGAGGATTCTGGCAGCAGGAGTTCCAGAGTTGTGACTTCCAGATGGGAAGTGACAGTGGCATGGATGAGGGTTTCAGTGCTTGAGTATGTTAAGGCTAGTGTTGTCTTGTGTCGAGAGAGTGGATGTGGTGCCACTCTGTCTTGCTGGTGTTGAATTAGAGGGCATTAAGAGTCATCCAGTTCTGAATGGCCTAAAAGCAATTGCTGAGGGAGATGGGTGGTGATAAGATGGGTTTTGTTGAGATGTAGAGCTGGGTCTCATCCGCGTAGCAGTGAAAGTCAACGTTGTGGTGTTGCATTATTGTGCACAAAGGTAAAGGTATAAAATAAATGGACCCATTACCGAGTCTGGAGGGACACCCAGTGAGACTGCAGTACATATTACATATTGATTTGTAAGATTTTAGTTGGACAAATTGTTGGTGGTCTGAGAGATAGGAGGCGAATCAGGAAAGAGCAACTCCTGCAATACAAATACCACCCAGACGTTCTAAGAGGAGTGGGTGGGAGACAGTGTCGAAGGCTGCAGTCAGTTCAAGAAGGATAAGGATGGATAGGGAGTCTGAGTCAGATGCACGGAGGAGGTCATTGATGATTTTGACTTGAGCTGTTTCAGTACTGTGTTTAGGACGGAATCCAAAGCCAGTTATGGGAGTGGAGTCAGACATGCGAGAGATGTAAAGAAGGCATGTTTTGATAAGGCAAGTAGGTAGAGGATTTAGATTTCCACACGAGTTCAGTAATGGACTTCTTAGTGGCCGGAATGAAGTCAGAGAGGCAGTAGGTCGCGCTTGAGCAGGTATGCAACACAGGTTGGTCGCATGATCGCAGTGCGGGCTGGTCGCAACGCAAACCCATCGTTTAGCAGCACAAAATTTAAAAAAATGCTGAACAGTTATTGGAGGACAGGCAAAATATGATACAGTATAAACAATAGACAGTTTTGACATTCCATCCTTGGATGGGGGAAATCAACTTGGTGAACAAAAGAAACTGGATGCTAACTAATGGAGAAGACAAAGTAATTTTCAATAATTAATTTTAACTTTAATTTGGATTACCTTAGGCATGGCTTTTGTTTTAGGCACACCTAACAGCACTCCGCCATGTTCAGTAACCATATATATGGTATAAAGAGCATATGTACCCATTATTAAAGGTCAAGCAGCGAAGCTGAAAAATTTCAAATTACAACATGCTGAGATGAAATCTCTAGCGCCACCAACAGGTCAAAGTTGTGATTTTCAAACGGGCATATCTCCTGCCAGCTTTAACCTACAGACCTTTTTCAGAGGTCATATGATAGCTCTTCTCATGCCCTACAACTTTGCAAGAGGCCATTTTGAAATCCGCCTAACTAGATTTTCCACCATTTTGAATTTTGTCTCCTCCTAGGCCATTTGTCCAATCTTAACTAAACCAAGGCTAACCTATTCTACAAACGACAATAAGCAAAAGTTGATCAAAGAAATTTGAAACAAAATGGCCACCACAGATTGAAATGTATTGGATGAAACCATCTTTAAACAGGCAGTGGGTGTATCTCTTAGTCGGTTAATACAATCGCAACCAGATTTGATTCTCAAGTTTGAAATGCTCTTCAGAAGATACCCTCACGTGTTTTTTCAATATGGTCGCATGGGGGCGCTATACCAAAAAAAAACACAAAAATGGTAACATCCTATATCGTGTGTTTGATTTTAATGAAACTAATGGGAATCCATTCAACTTCAAAGCCTTCATCTGCTCAAGAAAAACTATGTTGATTGGCCAAAGGGCGTGGGCACAACAAGTAAAGATTCGTCCAATCAGCTTTCAATAGCAATTAGCCAGGGTTAACAAAGTCACACAATCATGAAACTTCATGTGTATGAAGGCCTAAGGGTCTGAATAATGTATAAAAATTATATGTAAAAAGATCCAGATTGCTCAATAGTAGGGGCTACAGTAATCAGTTGAACATTACAGCTTTAAAATGTCAACAGCTACTGTATTAACTGCAATATATCCATGAGCTTGGTGTCAAATGATGCAGCCCCTTGCGTGTGATGAAGCTATGATAATGTCAAATGTCTCAAATATTTAAATTTCCTATATTACGGATTTAATGAAAATTATCCTATTTTTTTATTATTAATTATCTTATCCAATGCAATTTGTGGAAATATCAGATTTCATAGCTTTTTAGACTCCTGATAGCGCTTTGATTCAAATCTGAAAAAAGAATGTTGAAAGTCCTAACGATATGGCTGGGACAGCCTAAAATGTGTCTCCTATATCTGCTACTTTGACTGAAATTGGGTGTAGTAACACCCAAAAACCACATGAGGGCAGCAAGAGGCTATAAGTGGAATACAGACTTCATATGCTGCATTTTTCTATTGTTTATGCACATTCAACACTTCATTACATGTGTATGTGAATTTTATTCATATAGCCAAGTGTTTTTAATACTCAAAGTACTTTTCCTTCATAGTACTTTGTAGTAGTAAGCAGCATTCATTTCTAGTTCGCTGATAAAACATTGAAACGTCCTAACAAAATGACTGGCACAGCCTGAAATTTCTCTCCTAGTTCTTCCACTTAGATTAAAAGTGGGTGTAGTAATACAACCAAACAACTCCATGAGGGCAGCAAGAGGCTATGTGTGAAATACACACTTTATATACTGCATTTTTCTATTGTTTATGTACATTCAACACTTGATCACATGTGTAAGTGACCACATATAGACTTTTATTCATATAGCCAATTTAAAGTACTTTAAATGCTTAAAGTACTTTCACTTCAGGGTACTTTGTAGTAGTAAGCAGCATTCATATCTAGTTTAACGCTGATAAAACATTGAAAAATCCCAACGAGATGGCTGGCACAGCCTGAAATTTGTCTCCTAGATCTTCCACTATGCTTAAAAGTGGATTGTAGTAATACAACCAAACAACCACACGAGGGCAGCAAAAAGGCCATGTGTAAATACAGGCTTCATATGCTGCATTAAACTATTGTTTATGTACATTCAACACTTCATCACATCACCAATTTAAAGTACTTTCAATACTCAAAGTACTTTCAGAGTACTACAAGTAGTAAGTAAGTAGTAAGGATCATTCATTTGTAGCTCAACGCTGATAAGACATTGGTCATAGAGAGTAGTGAGACACATCATAGGGACCTGTATGGAATTCTCTTAACATTCTATTATCTCCCATTGGTGCTTTTGTTATGCTTGTCTCTGATTGGCAGAGAGCTTAAAATGCTATGACTCACCAACAGAGGAGTTGGGCACATCATGGTACTCGGTAAGAAGTCCTCTATCCATGATTAGTGCTTTTTAGCCATGCTCATTTCTGATTGGCCGAGAGCCTTAATGGCTATAACTCACCAACCATTACTCCCAGAGAGTAGTTGGGCATGTTATACGACTCGGTAGGAAGTGCTCTATCATTGATTGGTGCTTTTTAGCAATTCTGTTCTGTTATTGGCTAATAACTTAAAATGCTATAATTCACCAATGCAAGGCATGCCATTAAACTCTGTAGAAAGTCTATCCCTTATTGGTGCTTTTAGCAATGCTTGTTTCTAATTGGCCGAGAGCTTAAACAGCTTTAACTCACCAATTATTTGTCATAGGAAGTAGTTAGGCACATAATTGTACTCCGTACAAAGTTCTCTATCAATGTTGGCTGCTTTTTAGCCATGCTTGTTTCTGATTGGCCAAGAGCTTGAATGGCCATTACTCACCAACCATTACCTCCAGTGTAGTTAAGAATGTCATTGGACTTGGGAGGGAGTGCTGTATTATTTATTGGTGCATTTTAGCCATGCTGTTCTCTTATTTGCTAAGAGCTTACATGGATATAACTCGCCAACTGTTCGGCCTTGAGAGTACTTGAGTACATCATTGGACTCGGTAGGAAGTCCTCTATCATTGATTGGTGCTTTTTAGCCATGCTTATTTCTGATTGGCCAAGAGCTAAAACAGCTTTAACTCTGTTGGACGTAAGAAGTAGTTAGGCACATCATTGGACTCCGTAAAAAGTTCTCTATTATTGTTTTAGCCATTCTAGTTTCTGAATGGCCCAGAGCTTAAAAAGTTATATCTCTATAACTGTTGTTTATACAGAGTAGTATGACAGATATTCAGACTTAGTAGGGCGTGCTTTAACATTGATTGAGATTTTTAGCAATGCTTGTTTCAGATTGGTTCAGACCTTAAATGGCTGTAACTCTCTAACCATTTGCCATTGACAGTACTTAAACATGTCTTTGGACTCGGTAAAGAGTACTCTTACAGATTTGTGATATAGCCATTAAAATCTTTATTGTAATCAATTTTACTGTGTGTCTTATCTGGTTTCCAGAGGTTCTGCATTGGGCCAGCCAATACATACAGGCTAAATCTTTCATATTATAAGGAGAGGGGGTGAGCAGGATTAATCTTTTAGATTTATATCCTGTCAGACCTCAACACCTAATGCCATTGTATAGACAATGATGTAAAACAGGTCTATCTGGAAAATACTTCTTTGACCTCTTGCGCCTTACCTTACCTCTGATCTCCCTTCTCCGAGGTCATCCAATCAGACTGTGCTGTCTGCTTGACCCCTATCAACGCTGCTTGCAGCTTTAATTATTAT
>JAODOY010084322.1:0-14414 GCA_025399855.1 Forbesichthys papilliferus
GTTAAGGAGCAGGTAGACATCTTGTTACAAGATGCTAACAGGTACAGTGTTAAGGAGCAGGTAGACATCTTGTTACAAGATGCTAACAGGTACAGTGTTAAGGAGCAGGTAGACATCTTGTTACAGGATGCTGAAAGGTACAGTGTTAAGAAGCAGGTAGACATCTTGTTATGCTAACAGGTACAGTGTTAAGGAGCAGGTAGACAGCAAGATGTCTACCTGCAGGATGCTAACAGGTGACCGTGACACCCAGTCCACAATCTTACCCTTCACCCAGACCACTAGCCACCCTACTCACCCATAGATGCAGGAGATGTCAATCACTACGTCGATGACATCGCAGCACAGCTCATAGGTCTGCATGTCCACTGGACTGCTGTCAGTGGCGATGTAGATCTTACTGACCACGTCGAACAAGAAGGCCTTCTCAATGCCAGAGTTCTGCCCAGAATAGAAGAATGGAGAATTTAAATAGAAGAGCCAAACCACCGGAGGTTCATACAGGCATCAATGTCTTAGTTCTCTACCGGACATCGAAGCTAAATTAAAATCCTGGTCTAATTCAGGAATGTTGTTGGAATGGTGCAATCCATTGTACACGACCTCCGACACGAAAAAATGCATTGGAACGCTCATTCAAGTCGGAATTCCAAGTTGGAAACTCGAGCAAGATTTCTCAAGCCCGACTTCGCTGACATAACCAAATGACAATGCGGTGGCGTGTGAGCACACAGTTGGCAATAAGCAAAAACATCTTCAATATTCCTACTTTATTCAGCATTTGTGTTGTGAAATATATTTGCAAGCATGTGGTAGTCTATATATTCATCTCTTTTAGTGTGATAATGTTAAATGCACAAATAGCTAAATTCATAGATATTCGTCCTTGGTAGATGCTTGAAGTTTTAGAGACTTGTCATGAAGATCAGTTTGCTGCGGGCATCCATGTTTTCTCGAGCAGATGCAGTGGGTCATTTAGATTAGAAGTCGGTGAAAACAACTCTGACATATACGTCCAACCGGTGGACTGCAGCAGAAGCTTGTTCTCCACTTTGTTTATATTTCTATTTAAAAGAGGCTGTGTAGAAGTACCAGATTATTTTTCCAGCACACAAAGAACAGTAAAAAAGTAAAATGGAGATATTTGATGACTTTTACATGAAGTGTATTAGCTTGCATTTACCTTGCAATAGCCGACTATACTTTCAACGCTAATTTAAAAAACAGAAGTGGTTAGGTGTTTAACCACAGTTTAGTTGCTGTGGACCCAATCACCAAAACATTTAAATTTTGCTCCGACAATCAAGTATCAAGTATGAATAATTCATTTTAAAATAATGTCACATTTTCATCAAAGACTGGTGCTTAATGAACCATTTATATTAGGCCACTCAATTAGAAAGCATTCCCCAGGCTTACTAAATGCCACACAAATATAAGTGACACTAATTCTTCATTATTTATTTTTCTTTTAGAGAGTCAATAGTGGAATGTTAACAAGTAAAAACAGTGAAGCACATTTGGTCTTTTTAAAAGGCTTATGAATTAAATGTATTAAATATATTAGTCGTCAGTAAGAGGGCAGTCCTACTGGTATGTGTCCGAGGGGATGCGGGGAGCAGATAGACAGTGTTGGCTGTACATGAGCTGCAATATCATATCTTTCATAGAATTTGTGTTTATGGTGATTGTCCAAAGGACTGCATTTGGTTGGGGTGAATCGTGGCCGCCGTGGTGCATTCAATAAGAATGCCTGGACAGATATTTCCGTTATATAGCCTTTAATGGACTTGATCCTGTACAATGTTGATAAATGTGATTTACCCCTCAAGTCGAGCACATGTATATCTGTGTGTGGGTGTGGTTTTGTTTATGAACGCACAAGAATACAACTGTACATAATTGGTAGGCTAAATTACTCGTAATACTGTAAAACACCCGTCTATTGTCACTCGCTGCTCTGCCGTGTGTTGAGTCATAAAGGTACTGCCCAGGCTGTGCTAACAATTCACCAAAACTGGCTGCAGAACTCTTTCAGTAATGGTTCAGCGCCCCCAGGTGGAGAAAACTGGTAATAGTGGGGTACAGTTACACTCAGTAGATCATGTCCGTCACAGAATTCATCATAAATCTTAAGTATAATTAATTTTTAAGAGTCCTTAAATGAAAGCTCCACAGAAATATATTTTTAACATGCAGAAACTTGACATGGTTAAAAAAGTATTTGACCACCTATCTCTTACGTAACACTGCCACCTACTGACATAAAATGAGAACACAGGCATGTGTTCATGCGCAAGGCTATCTGAGTATACACTTCTGTAGAATTACGACAAGAGTGAAATCTAGGCTACCAACTAAGCTAACTAACCATGCAGCTAGTCGAAAGACTACTCTTTCTCCAACAGTTTCAATGTAATATCATATGTTAGTAGCTTGTTCTGACAAACCATACTCACAGACATGAAGATGTTGAGGAGATTCTCTAGTGTGGGCAACTGCGGAATGAGTTTCTGCACCACTTTACTGAATGCCTCGAATATGGAGTGGTCATAGATGCTGGTCAGGTAGAAGCTATGGAAGGGACCAGAGGAGGAGAAAAACTTGGAAGGTGACCTAATGACCCTGCATCAGCCAATATAATAACAGCTTAGAACTTTTAGCTGGACCGTGTGTAGCGGGGCCGGTCAACATAAGCGGATGTCGCTTACTGAGTTCATGACTGACTGCCTGACTGACAGACCCTGTTAAAATGTGCATGTGTGGAATATGTGCGCCATTCTGCACAGTAGGTGGCGGTAACGCACCAATAGCGTTAAACTCCAGAGCAGAAGACAGTAACATGTCAGCTAGCTGATCGGTTGAGTAGCTGTAATACAGGAGGCTGCATTTTCAGGTTTCCAGATTTACAGGCTCCAATCAATAGACTGAAACTGCATTTCTATGACCCAGTGTGTTAGCGTTCTAGTCTAACACACTAGGCCCCTACATGCTGTGTGAGTAATAATATGAAGCCATATGAATAGATTTTGGTGGTCATTAGCTATTGGTCGCTTCCTGAGTCCCTGACTTTTTTTCTCATACCGTTTTTGTCCTTTCACAGTCAGATTTACCGTTCGCGTTTGAGCGAGGGCCAGCTAGCACGGATGCGCCCCGCCAGCAGTCCACTTCACCCGCCCTGAAATGTGACCTTCTGGATCGTTAAGCAATCTCGCAGTTCCATTTTGAGTGTGGCCTTCTTCCTTTATGTTCGCTTGTAATAATCACAGGTAGCGGGTTGCGCTTTTTTGGCCGTGTTTTTACATAGAAAATAGAGTACAAGCACAGTTGAAATGTACTATTATTAATACTAATACGTTATTAGCCATTACTACAATCCCTCCACACCTCAGGTGTATCTGCTCCAGGCCTGCGTCGGCCAGGTCGGCATTGGCACGCTTGTGGATGTCCATCTGCTTCTCCATCTTGTGCTCGTCAGACAGCCCGTCCACCTTGTGGATGAAGACCTCAAAGTTGATGTCGGGGTTCACCCTGTGGGCTCTGCTCACGGTGAGGTGCAGTCGGTGCAGCGCCTCCACATAGTCGTCCTGCAGCCAGGGCGGAAGTGTTAGCAATGCTAGCATTAGGCCTACATGCTAGCATTAGGCCTACCTTAGCATGGGTCTACATGCTAGCATTAGGCCTACGTTAGCATGGGCCTACATGCTAGCATTAGGCCTACGTTAGCATTAAGCCCACATGCTAGCATTAGGCCTACGTTAGCATTAAGCCCACATGCTAGCATTAGGCCTACGTTAGCATGGGCCTACATGCTAGCATTAGGCCTACGTTAGCATTAAGCCTACATGCTAGCATTAAGCCTACGTTAGCATGGGCCTACATGCTAGCATTAGGCCTACGTTAGCATGGGCCTACATGCTAGCATTAAGCCCACATGCTAGCATTAGGCCAACGTTAGCATGGGCCTACATGCTAGCATTAGGCCTACGTTAGCATGGGCTGACCACACTACCCAGAGTACACTGGGCCTACATGCTAGCATTAAGCCTACGTTAGCATTAAGCCCACATGTTAGCATTAGGCCTACGTTAGCATGGGCTGACCACACTACCCAGAGTACGCTGGGCCTACATGCTAGCATTAAGCCCACATGCTAACATTAGGCCTAACAAAAGATGAGAGGGAACTCGTCAATGGTTCCACATTTCATTAAATGCATGGCAGACTAACTTCAATTTCGTCAGTGATTCATTTTGTTGCACCTCTGGATGTTACATATAACGCGATAACAATATGGAAACCTTGCCATGATGTGATGCACAATTATTTCTCAAAACAACCACAAAAGTGTATTGTAGGGGTAGGTCTGCAGCACTGAGATGCCCTGGTGTGAATTGAGAGAATTTCTGAGTGAATTCACAGCCAGACTCTCCATCAAAAGGATGGGCGAAGCCTGGGATGGGAGCGGTGGATGTAGGGCAGGGGTGCCCAACTCCAGTCCTGAAGGGCCCCTATCCTGCATGTTTTAGATGTCTCCCTGCTCCAACACACTTGACTCAAATCAATGGGCTTCTGCAGAGACTGATAACGAGCCATTCATTAGAAACAGGTGTGTTGGAGCAGGGAGACATCTAAAACATGCAGGGCTGTGGCTCTCCAGGACCAGGGTTGGGCACCCCTGATGTAGGGGGTCCTTCACCGGAATATTCAGTGGAGCTCATTCCAACTGTCAGAAGGCTGCAGGCTACACAGCTAAGACGAATGGCAGGCCGGCTGCGATGTCACCAACTGCAGTTCAGCTAGCTTCTCTAAAACAATACACTTATTGTTGCTGATCTAAATCTATACAAGATACAAAAGGAAGCACCCTCCAACAGCAACTACCTTGAGGTCAGACAGCGACCCCAATGCTGTTGCTGGGCAGCATTAAGATGCTAAGTGGCGTCAGACTTAGGTCATCCATAAAAAATGTATTAAATGCATCAAAGTGGGTGTTGCCATGGAGATGTGGTTTGAATTCAAAATGGATGTAAAGAGTAAAAGTGAGAAGTAATTTTCTCACTACTTATTTCCTTCATTACATTTTATTATAGTTTCACCATAAGATGCCATTATACATTTTTGCCAGGCTTGTACAGGGATTGGGCCCAAACGCAGTCTTTTATTTAGATTAACAAAGAAAACCTCACCAAAGGCTGAAAAATATAAACTCTAAACACTTCCTACAAGCCACTGGGCTATATACTTATACTGACATAAACAAAACTAGGCAAACACGTCATATCAAAGAACAATCCCATAGAGAATGAAGGCCAACAGAAGGATTAGTCAATGAGCACCAATATCAGAATATTGACTCTTATGCTGATTTTGATTCCAACCCAAACACACCAAATCCAAAACAACAGGGCCAAAATTCTAGCCTGGTGTAAGCCTGCCAGGCTCCATTGGGAAGTGTGCACAGGCATTTCCTCCTACTGGACCTCTGGTTCATTTATAAACTGTTTTGATCACCTTATCTAGCTCTACCATCATTTAGAAACACGCTTGACCAACATCATCTCACTAACTCAAGCGGATTGGGCCACCAGCAGGGTGGCTATGGGAATGCTAATGCCAACAGGGTTTCCAGAATAATCTCAGCTAAAATAAATTGAGTTGAGAGCAATAGTCTGCTAGCCAGGCAGAGCCAGGCTAGCAAAATTCAGCAAACAAGAAATTCTGACATCCAATTCAGTCCAACCCCTGAAGGTATAATGTTATACCTCTAATAAAATGGATGTCATTTCTGTACAGTTTGATCCCGTCTATGTGTGATTGCTTAAACTACCGAATTTGCCAGGGAAAGTCAGACTGTTAGACTATTAAATCTCTATTTGTGGGCATGATACAGATGCGATTAAAATGTATTCATGATTAATTGCACCCTTTACGTAATTATTTGCGATTAATAAAATCACATATTTTTACCTGTTAAAATTTAAACCTAAAGAGTTATATTTTTATAACAAGAAATATAACAAAATAGTTGTATTTTTTATTTTTATTATATTTCAGCCATGAATTCTCCTCAGAACCATTTTCACTAAGTGAGTCCTAAAGTAAAATACAGTAGGAGTCACTTCCAACCACTCTGGCCAGAAACATACTGTTCTAAAGGTAAAGGTCACTCACACTGAACCCCCTTGGACCCCCAAGCAGAACAAACCACTGACCACTGCTGAAACGTGGTCTGCTAATGTCATTTGCTTATGTCACAGCCGAGTTCTAAAATAAAACAGTACATGTACAGCATCTATATTGCTTCCCTAACACCCCTGGGCTTCTGGTCTCTCTCCGCTGCAGGTGAAAGACACTGACACCAAAGAATATGAACACAGCACCGTCTACATGGACTGGACGCGCACCTCCAAACGTGTGTGTAATGGTGGCGTTTAGCGCAGGGCAGTTATACCTCACCCTTCAACACCTCAAAGGGTGCTGTGGCGTTTGGCGTGCCTTGTACACAGGAGAGCCGGGTTCACGTGTGAACCGGACCCCGGTTACGTGCAGACGTGCCCACTATAGACGGAAATGGATGTCCTAAACTCACCAATGAGGGTTCTGCGCATATGAAACATATACTCTTAGTTACACCAATATTGTTCATGCTTTTTCAAACGGAACCAGGGATGCCCTGGCTAGACCTAATGGGTCGGGCCATGCCGGGCCTTGGCATAATCCAAACAGCCGTTGATCTTTCTAGTTGCCAAGCAACCCATTCTACCCTCTGCCCTGTGGCAGCGACATCAGACAACAGCTGGTGGTCGTGCTTCACACAAGCCGTTATCAGAGGTCAGGCACCTGGGAGTCGATGACAAATATCAGTGCCCCAGTGGCCCTGAAGATCATCTGGTAGTCGAAGGTGGGGTGGAAGAAGTCGATCTGGCCCGGGAAGTCCCAGATCTGCAGGCTGACGAAGGAGCTGCTGGATACGTCCTGGCGGCAGATCCGGTTGGTGCTCTCCAGGAACAGCGTGTCGGCGGGGGACATCTTGTGGAACACCACCTTCTGTATGGACGACTTGCCGCTGCGCCGCAGCCCCATCAGCAGGACGCGGGGCTTCAGCTCCCCGCTCGGGGCGTCGCCGTAGCCTAGCAACAACACAACACCCAGCCAGGATGTCAGTGGTGTGAAATGTGAAAACACGGCCTGAGCGCTATGCTGTGCCCCAGAACACCCCACTGTAACCCCACTGACACACTCACATGCAGATATCGCTGGGCGAAATGGCAAGTGTAAGGGTACAGTCACACATGGGCAAAGTTGCCAGCTGCCAACATTTGCCTGCTGCTCACTTCCATTGATCTATTCTATGCGACTGAAGGGGCGAATGAAACCTTCCCTACCTGTGGCGTCTGAACTTCTCTAGAGTTCAACACAGCTAAACTTTGACAGCTGATTTCGTAGCCTCAACAAACAGAAAAGACGTGTGTGTGGTCGACCCCACAGGGCTGTAGCTCTCAAGTGAGACTGGCTGAAATGGAGTTTGCTGTACCGGTTTCTAAATGTAGGAATGCGTCTAACCAGCCCGTATTGTACAATGTTCCTAATGATAACTCCAAACTGCCCCCTGCACATTATCTCAACAACAACACTCTCGTCAAAACCGTTATTTGTGTCCAACAACCACTCATACGAACTACAAGACAAGGAAGCAGTGTTCCGTGTGAGTCACAGCCTGCCTGCCCACATTCACGCATTTCCCACCGGAAGGCAGTGGTCCATTGCCTGGTCAGTTTTTCCATTTGTGTATGCACAGCTTAAGGCCTATAGCTCATTCATAAGAATAGAAAAACTGGACAGGTAACGGACCATCGCCTTCCGATGTGAAATTCATAATCAAAGTATCCTCCATTCCATCCTGCTTAGCTAACAACTATATCGAATTGCAACCCTGTGGGGTCACACAGGCATCCTTGCTGTTGGTTGAGGCTGCGAAATAGCGGTCAAAGTACATGTGTTGAACTCTAGATACTCTCTGCGATTTTGCTTCCCCACAGGAAAGAAAGGTTTTATTCACTCTATCGCTCGCATAGAATATGAACGGTTGTATCATGATCCCTCGCAGTTGTCACAGTTGGGCGTGCATTTTGCTGTGGAGGCTAACGTAAAGGCTGAACTACCATGCATGGCCTGATAGAAAGTAAATTTACCCCCAAAACAAGTTTGCTGCAGAAATACCGTTGTGGCATTAGATTGGTCGTAGGTTCTTGGTAATTAATGTATTCAATATAACTTAAAATATACAAGTTTTATTTGCGACTTGCGCTGACATGTGCGACACGCCACTATTGGCCTGTCTATATGACATCATCCTCAGAGTGGGAAGCTTGAATAGCAGCGTCTGAATAGCAGTTTTACAGCAGGGTTACAGACAGTGTCGTTTTTTGTATTTCTGCCTCCTCCTGGGTGAACAAATCGGACAAATCTTTATTATTTTACTTTCTCCCCACTGCTCAACAACTGAGAAGACGGCCCTATCTTAAATCCAAAGTGACCTACATTTACCATTTACTTTTTATAAATGTATTTATTTATATTTATATTTCCAGGTAAAACACGTATTTGCTAATGTTACAGTTACGTTAGCTACAATGTTAGCATTCACCCGTGTCGTAGTTAACATTAACGTTACACAGCATTGTTTGATACTGTACTGTCTGTATGTAACAATAGAAAAGGCCTAAATTAATTCAGAAACTTGGACATTTGGACGTTTATTTAACCCTGTAAGTAAAACGCACTATGTAATCAAGCTTGCAATGTCACGTTTCTGTACCGTAACGGTTTGGCTTTCTTGACAACATTCTGATGAAGTCATTAACGTTACTGTACCGTACCATACAGTAGACATAAAGTAGGCCTACAGCTGCTTGGAGTTGGAACCTATTTCTGAGTAATTTTAAAAGATTAAATCCAACAGTGGTGTATTCAAAAAAGTTTTCGCACCTAGTGTTTTGTGTCATGAAGCAATATTTGCCTGTTGCCAGAAGTGTCCACCAGCTGTTTCTATAGTCCTGAGCTGTTGCCTGCACTCTCTCTGCTATTGGAAGAGCAGCTGGATATTGCCCTTCAAGAGCCCATCAAGGTGCTTCACTAATATATATATATATATATATATATATATATATATATCCCACACTTTTTAGTTCATAAGAGGCACAACAGCAAATGGTCAAGTAATGTGCTTATTACATAAGACCCTATTCATAACCTCAGTGCAACCTCAGTATTATTAACTTGAATTTGAGAAGAAAAAGTAAACACATTTGTGTATGTTTTTCTTTTAAGGCGCACAACCCACTGCAGAGCACATGCTGAGGTGCATCAGGCACAGATACTGGTGAAGCACGCCCAGGCTTTGCAGAAGATGCCTCGGTGGGCTTTAAGGGAACCATGTATGATCTTGTGTTCCACTAGATGTATTACTAAGCACCAGCATCGCAGACCAAGGCAAAATACTTTGCGGCCAGACAGCTATGACAACTGGGGTTCCATGTCATGTCAGAGATGTCATAATCTGCTCACTATTCATCCACTAGATTTTTTCAGCCTGCCCTTGCACTTCATGCACACAGGCGTCTCTCGTGCATCTTCCAACTGTACTTCTGCCATCCTAGGGCCCCCCTCTTCAGAGGTCATCGCCTGTTATCTACAGCCAACTGGATAGTAATGTTACATTAGAATACTACGGATAAATGCACTAGGCTACTACTACAACAACAAACTAGCATGTGGCCTATTGTAAAATAACAAAAAGGATTTGCAGTAGACTAGCAAACTAGTAGCAAACTACAACTTACAAGTGTTATTCTGTCCACAGAATATGGTCACAGTGGGTCAATCGCATTTCAACATGTTACTATTTGGCCTATCGTAGAGTAGACTGACCAATAGGGACGTGTTTACATGTTTCATCGTAGGCCCCGCCCACGAGATGCACTTTTGTAGTTGCAAATAAAACTTGTATATTCTAAAACAAAACTTTGCGATTTCCAAATATACATTTTAGATTTAAACACAAAACTTTTTTTTTGCATTCATATATTTTATGACATTTATTTTATTTGCAATTAAACGTTTTTTGTTTGCAGTGTTGATGGATTTGCTTTAAAAAATATGCTATGATTGCAGTTTGTAAAGTTCTGCTTTCAAACCTAGTATATGTTTGTTTGCATAAATACAAAAAAGTAACTCCATAACACACATCTGACCGTTCAGTTCACTGCCACCACGGTTACTATTCCTAAAGCGTTATGAATTCTCCTACGCAACTTTACTTGATCTGAACTGCTGACGTCTTTACTCGAGGTCAAGGAAAGGTGTCTAGGAAAGGATATAGAACGTTTTTTTCTTTTGAACATTCAGATTCGGATGCAGGCCATCCATTTGCAATCATGATTTTAACGTAGACTTTATTCTAAATAGTCCATTATCATTTCCGTGGATAGCACTTTCGGCAGTCACAGTGGTAGTTACTGTAGCCATTTCAAAGGATACTTTGCTGTCAAAAAGTAGTATTAGTTTCAAATGCAAGATAACTAAATCGATTGACATCGCGGGGGTCGTACATGTGGAATATTGTCAATTTAGTCGTTCTACATGACCTTCCTCAGAAGTTGTCACCTACCTCCGTCCTCGCAGCCATAATCCATCCCATCTGCAAAAGTGTGCAAGTCATCGACATCATCGTAATATTCCGTCTGATCTTCGTCCTCCACTTCCGTCCTGCAAATTGTTGCAACTCCTTCGCTTGTCATGCTCGTTTCTTGGTTTAGGCTGTGTTTTTATTAAGCCGCATATGCAGTCAAACTGTCCAACATTGTCATCCGATATGTCTAAGCCATTTCCATGAACTTTCACCCCGCATACCCAACCAACCACCATTCATTCCGCCCTCGGTGTAGCCTACGGAGGCAGACGTCTAGTACAAATCACACTACGCCACTCTTCGGGCGTATTGTGGAGCATACATTGTATTTTGTTCAATAGCCTAATAGGCTTAACTAAAACATGGGGCGTTTCTGATAAATCATCTTAAATTAGGCTATTATAGCTTATTCCTTCGTAATTAGCAGATATGATGTTATTGTTTTGGCTCTATAATTGAATGTTAACAATAGGCTATCCTACGATGGAAGGTAATCTGGGTAATTTCTGGAGTCACTTTGCGGTGTCAGGTGTAATTTGCCTAGTAACACACAGGCTACTACGAACGGTGGAGGTTTGCAGTAATAGCACCAACCTACGTGGCATCGACCAGGAGCCGACCTACACCATATGCCCGCTGATGCTTGGTGGTGGTTGTGTCCCAAATTTGAGGCATGTTTGTCCCCAATACAATAGAAGCTTTCCTGTCCTGTCAATACTGCAGCTAACTGGTTTGCGTGTAGGGCCCATCCCCTCTTTTAGTGTAGCCTACAGACAGAGCCAATTGCAAACCTTGTTCATTGACTTGTGACTTGAGTCAAACATGGTTCCAAAGAGAGTCTGTGGTTAAAGGGCCAGCATATAAAGCCAAAAATAGGAGAAAAAAAATTCTCAACACTTTATATGCATGTGTGTATACAGCCAAAACATTTGTGTCGAGTTAAAAAAAGAAACTAGTAGACTAGATATTTTATTATCGGGTATTTTGGAGTCTGTATGTCACTCAAATTTATTTTTTATTTTTTTATTTCATTTCAGGAAATGGCTAAAACAGCTGCTGAGACAGAAGGCCTGTCTTGATAGATAAAAAAAAGGATGATCAGGTATTCAAAGAGAGTGAGGAAGAAAGCTGACCGATTTGAGAAAGAAATGGACACAAACAAAGCAGGTGGCACAGAAGGTCCGGGGACATGCCAGAGATAGGCAGAGACAAAGACGTCTCCCTAAAGCATCAGTCAAAACATCCAGCATCTGCCTTTAAACCAGGCAGTCTTTAGGAAAAGCACTCAAACGTGTGTTGAAGGCTCTACCTTCCAGTCCCAGAAAGAAGAGCACGGCGATGAAATTCAGGCTGCTCATTTGAATCAGAACCAGATTACCATCTTCACAGCTGTAGCTTGGATCAAAGGAGAAATGCAGCCCTACGCTGTGATACGTGATGAGGTACTTCATGACTAAAAGGCTGTTGCTACTTTCCTCTGAAGAACTGTAGAAGATCTATAAGTGATGGGGCAGCATCACAGTTCAAAAATAATATATCTGGTTCTTCCTTTCAACTACCCTGAAGCAGATTATCCCAGAAGTGAGCGTTGAATGGCATTTTCTTGGCACCAGCCATGGCAAAGGTGCAGTGGATGGAGTGATGGGCACAGTGAAGTGGGCTGTCAGCACCGCCGTGCTTAGCAGAGAAGTTGCAAGTTGATGCTAAATCGTTTTCCAAACCTGGAAGTCTTATCAACAAAGATAAGAGAACATGGCATTAAGAATCACTGGGAGCTGGTAATACCTCTCCGAGGTACACTAAATGTCCACTCTGTTGCTCCAGTATCATGGGGCCAAGTGCAATACAGAGCATACTCCTCTGCAACACATACTTACACTGGTCTCAAGCCCTGATTCCTCAGACGCAAGTGTATCAAGTGGTACAGTATGTTCCCCAAGCCCTCCCACGTGAGCCATCAGGAAACATCACTGGTGGACTGCCCGGTAATTTATTTCAAGGCAAAGAAGTCCAGTAGAGAGTTTGTAGGGCTGGTAACTGATTCCGATTCAACTGGAGGTCCAGTTTCTGAAAAAAAATGATGAACTGGGCTTGGTCTATATCCTGCCAACAAAAGAGGACAAGTCGTGGGTAGTTAGAGGACAAGTTATCCATCATCTTAATCCTTTTGTAGATAATAGGGGCCAGTACCATTTCAAAGAGGCTGTATCAGAATGAAGGAGGAGACCAGTTAGCTAGTTCATGCTGATAGTTGAAAGTGTCCAACAATAATAAAATATTTTCTTCAAATTGGATAATTGTCTCAGCAATTTAATTTGTTAAAATGTAATATTCTGAAACACATTTCTAACCATCAGGTCACTCAAAGCACTGTATAGGATTACCTCACATTCACACTAGATGGTGGTGTCAGCCATGGAAGGCTCCATCCAACCACTCAGGGTTAAGTATCAGCCTGGAGGCAGTCGGGGTTTGAACCAGTGACTTTTGATCAGCTGTCGCCCCACTATACACACTGTGCACCAATACCTCACTCATCATAGTAATTTGACAACAAAAAACGACAAATTATATTTTGGCATTTATCTTAAAAATCTTCTGACATTTCAGAGCAGTTTTTAATGTCAAAACTGACATTGAGTTATTTTAGATGTAAATAAAATTGCTGTGATTGTTTTCATTATTAAATTCTAGGGATGCTCCGATTAGTGTTAACTGCAATCATAATCGGTCGATACCGATCGCCGATTTCAGGGTGGGTTGGAGAAATTAAGAGCTTTCATTTAAAGTGTTATTTTATTGTTTATAAATATTTATAGCAATATAATCAACTATTAACATTATTATAATTATTAGTTTAGAAAGAAGGCTATATCATGAATTGAAAGTGAATGTCAAATGCAACATAGGCCTGTATTCCATTCTTATTTCTATATTTTAGCCTTCTTATGGAATAAAAGAAATAAGTGCTTACAATCATGCAAAACAACGCATGAGAAACCATGATAGGCTAGAGCTATACTCCTAAAGGTAATACAAATGAATTCTAATGGAATGTAAAATAACAGGGCATACATCTAGGTCTAGGCAACAACACATTGATAATAGGCTTTAAGCAGAACACAGAAAGGTTATAGTCACATACTGTAGGCCTATAATAAAGCATTCTCCAAGATGCAGCATGTTGACATTAGCTACCATTCTTTAGCAAAGCCTTCTTAAGCATCTCAATATAAGCATCTCTGCATTTTTGGATGTCAGCCTGTTCCTCTTCGAACCGTCGCTCACTATCCACACTTGTGCATGGCGCACACTGCCAGTGCGGGAAAGCGGCTTTTGTTTTCCTGCCAGAAAGAAAGTGGCTGTCCGTTTTGTGGAATAAGTGGCTTTGACAAGTAGAGGTGTCTTTGTGATGTGGTTTGGTTGATGTGTCGCCACGATAATCCACATCTTTATCCAGTAATTCGGTACATTGCCTGCAAAGAGCCAGCCCGCACTTTCTCTGGGGGCTCAGAACTCCTTGCGTCAGAACTGTCATGGTGCCTATCTGTGCAGGTGTTGTGCCAAAAAGTGATTTCCTGACAGCAAGTGATTTTGCGCGCTCCCGTGGACGGCAGCCTGTTAAAGTATTGTCTACTATAAAACTGCTGTTTTCTTGATCAGTAAGTCAAAACGTGCAAATTAATCTGAGTTATTGTCTACGATAATAGCAAAGGTGTGT
>JAODOY010084323.1:2746-14413 GCA_025399855.1 Forbesichthys papilliferus
GTATCTGTTGAGGGGGAACCGTGTATCTGTTGAGGGGGAACCCTGTATCTGTTGAGGGGGAACCGTGTATCTGTTGAGGGGGAACCGTGTATCTGTTGAGGGGGAACTGTGTATCTGTTGAGGGGGAACCCTGTATCTGTTGAGGGGGAACCGTGTATCTGTTGACGGGGAACCGTGTATTTGTTGATGGGGAACCCTGTATCTGTTGAGGGGGAACTGTGTATCTGTTGAGGGGGAACCTTGTATCTGTTGACGGGGAACCGTGTATCTGTTGAGGGGGAACCGTGTATCTGTTGAGGGGGAACCCTGTATCTGTTGAGGGGGAACCGTGTATCTGTTGACGGGGGAACCCTGTATCTGTTGAGGGGGGAACCCTGTATCTGTTGAGGGGGAACTGTGTATCTGTTGAGGGGGAACCCTGTATCTGGCCCGTAATCATCATGGACAATGTTTGCCATTTTTCCATGTTTTTCTCAAAAGGATATGATGTTGTTTTTTTTTAACAAAGAGATTTTAAATGCGTATTGTTTATCCCAGAGCCCTGTAGAAGAGAGTTGTGTCCACTCAGTTCACTCCAATGAACTGCTTATCCCCAGCGAATCGGGGAACCTCAAATACTAGAATTACCCATGTATTATGTAAATATTATTATTATTATTATTATTATTATATGTTGACTACTAATTATCAAAAATTGCCTAGTTCATTGCCTACCAAGCACTTCCTGGTACTCTTTTGCATCTACATGAACAATGTGACTGTTGAGAATTTCGAACCTCCATTGGTGGGACTCTCTCTTCTACATGGCTCTGGTTGATGCTGTGTTCACATGGACCACGGCAGACGGTAGATGGCAAACACTTTCTGGACGTGTTCTCCGTGTGTGAGGGAGCTACGAACATCCAACTATAAATGCCTTCGCGGAGGACGGCAAAAAGTACAAATATTTCATTGGCATGCCGTTTGCCGTTGATATTATCTGCCACTAGATGGCAGTCTAGAACACCAGCATCTTAGAGCACAACAAATGCTCTGTGGGCCACACACACACACACACACACACACACACACACATACACACACACTAACATGCACGCTTGGCCGGACCCTCTATGAAATGAAATCAAAGAACAGGGCAGTTGGCATGACAACACACATAGGGAGTGTGATGTCATCCTCTGCTCAAGACATAGTTATGCTACATTAAGGTTTACAATGTTGTATGTATGTGAGATGTATATAGGACCTTGAACAATATGTCTCGTTAGTTTATAGTGTTTAGTGTGGAGAATAAAGCCCCGATCTTTTGTATCTTATCAGCAGTGTCTCAAATGGTCACCTTGGTCATCCCTTGTCTCATCGTCCACGGTTTCTACAAAATAAAATAACCAGGTACCAGTTACAATCACACAAACACGGCAGAGGACTGCAATTTGTCCCCAGTCAGCATGGAGTCACCTGGCTTTGAATGTGTGTTTATACTGTATATGTATATTATGTATATGTGTATATATTCATATATATTATTCTATATATATTCTTCTCATGGAGCTAAACTAAGGGTTTGTCCTAGGCTTCAGGTCAGAATGAAAAGAATACTAATTTCTTTGCTATGGACTAAATACAATACATCTAATCTAACAGTATATACTGTATATGTGTGTGTGTGTGTGTGTGTGTGTGTGTTGGAGTCTACTTTACGAGTGACACATAACCCGTAGCCATTGCTGAACTTTCTGGCCAGACTGCACAGCTGTAGAACGCTGCTACAACATCTGTCATTGTCTGGGGCCATGACAGATGCCATAATGCACTCATGGTACAAGACTGCTCTGCGGCACATTCATTTCTCCTCCGCCACCCCCCACCCCATTCGCCGGGCGCCCAGCTCAGCGGCGGAGATCCCAGGCCGCAAGATTGATGGCGGCATGTGTCCAAACTGATCTGACCTGCCTTGATCAAAGGGTGATGACATCACAGCACAGGTAAACGCAATAGATCCGTTTACTCACCATCATATCCGCACGCAGCTCATGCAACACGGCAGTGGTACCGTTAAGCCCCATATATAAATTAATAAATTAATCACTTTTACAATTATCCTCATGACGTATCATTATTACAACTGCTATGTGTCTTAGATGATCATTTCTTATGTCTTTTTTTACCAGTTTAAATGTCTTCAGAGTGGAAAAACAACCCATAAAAGGCAATTTTAGTACGCATGTGTCTTTTACATGATGTTCAGTTTGTTTTGAGGCTTTAAAAAGTAAAAGTTCTAAGCTGAAAAAGTAAGAGGGTTTGCCACCAGTAAAAGTTCCACCCATATCCACCATATCCAGCAGGAGACATATTGCATACGCCGCTTCCCTTAGTAAGTTTGCAAGCATCATCATTTTGCATGTCTCAACGTAAATTGCATAAATTGTTTACTTTAGCGACATAAAATAGGCAATTGACACATTGAAATATGCCAAACTACAGATATTTTCACTTAGGCGTCTATGGCTACTTGAGCATCACTAGACTTGGGAGGGGCAATCGAGACGTAAGTCTGCAGTGGGCTAGATAGATTAATTAATACAAATGCATTTTATTTTTCAGAAACTGGACAACACTGGCGATGACAGCTTACAAACCACTTTGCCTGGCATGAAATAGACGTAACCTTTATATCAGTGTGGCTTTGATTTATAAAGAAGATGCAGTTCATATTTACACTTTATTGAATATAAAATGATGCAGACATATTAGGAGTAGCCTACTGTGTAGAATAAATGTATAACAAGTCTTAGGCAATCTGCAAGTATCCTATTGAACATAACAATCGATATAGCTGTCCAATAAACCAAACAATATATAAAATGTAAAAAAAAAAAAATATTTGGAACATTGTGTTTTCAAACCTGTGAGGACACAATGCTCTACCAGATGAGCTAATTATATTTACTGATAACAATGGCGACAGTCCTATTCAACGTGTCTATCAGAAGAACAGGGAGGGGTTGCTGTGATTGTTTACATATGTGTGCTGCCATCTAATGGTGAAACAAGGGATATAGGATGCTAAGTAGAGCAGCTTTAAATATATATATAAAGAAAACATTCCTGTTTCCTAATAAATAAGTACAATGTGTCCCTGCTAAAAAACCCAGCGTTGCTGTTCACCAGTATAAGGTGTGTTTTGCATGCTGGAAACAGCATGGATTGCTACTTTGCTGGTACCCCGGCATCCCATGCTGTTTGCTGGTGTGCTGGTATACCAGCTAGACCAGCACTACACCAGCACTAACCAGTATGAACCAGCCTGGACCAGCACTACCCCAGCACTAACCAGTATGAACCAGCCTGGACCAGCATGTAATTCAGGCTGGTTCATGCTGGATTTTTTAGCAGGGATATGTTAAATAGTATGCCTACTGTATGTACAGTACGGCTAATGGCTAGCTCCAAACGAGTTGTCAACGAGGTTAATGGTCTGTCATTGTTGTTGCATAACATTTCCCTCCTCGAGGAAACAGAACATCTCGGCTCACATTTTGCGGTGTTGGGGCCTTGGTGTCTACGCTCACGGACCAACAAACACATTCCTAATAACTGCCAGGGTTCAGGGCTGACGCGGAAGCACATTAGGGCTTTCTCACCGACTCTACAAACCCTCTCCTCCCACATTCTGTGAGCCTAGGCACTCTGCAGAATGACAATAGGAGCCCGGGGGTGACTAATCAATGGATGAGTAAACAACACATGGAATTGGAGTTGGGAAATCATATGCTACTGGCCTGGCTTGGTTATAGTGGTGCTGTTTACACAATGACGGTGAGTTTGCATTAATGAACAGTAGCCTCTCATCTATTCTGTAGAGCAGGCGTTGAAAAGCTCTTTCTTTACCACAGCTAGCCTTTATGTAACATAGGAATGTAGCTCCTTGCTGCTCCAGTATAGTGGGGGAGGCTACAGTGCTTCACTGACTCCTGTAGAGGTGAAGAAGAGCTTCCTATAAAATGGAGGTTTCCTAGTTGTGTATGGTATGGGGGTAAGGTAGCCTCGCGAGACCATCCTGATCTCGTTTAATCTGATCCTAGTTTCATTTCGCGGTGAGAATCAGTCTGGAAAGCCTCGGAATCATTTTGAATGTGTCCGAGTAGTAGCTTAACTATCCAATCAGCATCGTGTTTATAGCTATACGGGCATGGTTATCCAATCAGCGTTGTGTTTATAGCTATACGGGCCTGGTTATCCAATCAGCGTCGTGTTTATAGCTATACAGGCCTGGTTATCCAATCAGCGTTGTGTTTATAGCTATACGGGCCTGGTTATCCAATCAGCGTCGTGTTTATAGCTATACGGGCCTGGTTATCCAATCAGCGTCGTGTTTATAGCTATACGGGCCTGATTATCCAATCAGCGTTGTGTTTCTAGCTATACGGGCCTGGTTATCCAATCAGCGTTGTGTTTATAGCTATACGGGCCTGGTTATCCAATCAGCGTTGTGTTTATAGCTATACGGGCGTGGTTTAGGTGTGCCGACAGCGAAAACGACCAGATGGTTTATCCAATCAACTGCCGAGTATTCTGTTGAAAGTACAGCCATTCACAAACAGTTTTAATGTACGGCTCCCCAGATGGACGTTTGACAACAATTCCTCTGGCATGTCAGGTTACAGTTACATCACTTGGGTGATGTAACTGTAACCAAGGTGGAAGGTGTGCATTTGCTTCTTTGATGGGATGTTATTCTTAACTGGTTTGCTATATTGGTTTAGGGTACCAGTTGGCTAGCAGTGTTTGGTTTATTTATTATCTGTCCTGTTCTTTTAGTCCCATGTCTTCCTTGGGAGCTGCAGCCAGTGGCATTTTGATAACTTTTGTAGTAGGTTTAATATTAATAAAGTAGTTTTAAATACATGATTGTGTTTTAATGACCCCAGTGTCCGCTGGCTTCAGCTGGGCTTCAGTAGCCTTTTGTTGTTTCTTGCAGTGCTAAGTTGCTATGTAGTGTTGGCTTCATAGCTGCTGTGTGCATCATGTGTGCTAGTTCTTAATTCCACTGCCTTCCGGGGACGTGGAACACTTTGGCGGTGAGCTGCGGACCCCAACCTTCATCTGCTCCACTGGGGCTGTATTAAATATTGTATATTGTGAATCTGCTTCTGACTCCTTTGGTGTCTACGCAACCAGTTGGTCCATAAAGAACCTTGTTGCCCTCATAGTGTCTGCAGGTACCCCTAGGGACAAACATACATCGGTTAAAAAATACTGCTTTAATGAAATAGTAAGCATACACTTTTTGTCTACTATACCTATTGAACGTATCTCGCTCAGTCTCACTCATCATAATTAAGATAAGAAATCACACGATATTGTATGGGTCACTTGTAAAACAGTTTAATGTAACTTTTTATGTTTGTATGTTTCTTTCACAAAGTCTCATCTCAGCCACATCACACGTAACAGTACAATGTGATATACACCATTAGCCTAGCACAGGGCTGCCCAACTCCGGTCCTGGAGGGCCCCTATCCAGCTTGTTTTAGATGTCTCCCTGCTCCAACACACCTGAATCAAATCAATGGGCTTCTGCAGAGACTGATAACGAGCCATTCATGAGAATCAGGTGTGTTGGAGCAGGGAGCCATCTAAAACATGCAGGGCGGTAGCTCTCCAGGACCGGGATTGTGCACCCCTGGCCTAGCAGTTAGTATTTACTGTTAAATCACTCTTTTAAGCCTACCTAGCTAGGTCTAACGTGTAGCTAGCTAGCTCTCAGCGGGAAGCCGAAGAGAGACAATTCTCAAGCCTGTTCAATCGTCATGAGGACATTCTCTTCCCTCCACAAAGGAAATCATCTCATGCAAATGGGATATCTGGCTCTTGTGTCTTGTGTGAAACAGTTCCAGTGATATTAGATCTCCAAAATAGTTTTTTTGTTCCCACTCGGGGAATGTAAAAAGAGTATATATCACTGGTCCCACTCAGGGAATGATCAAATAATTTGGAGCAGAAAGATTACTGTAGTGTAGTACAAGTCTCACCGGACACATGGATCAAATAACTTGAATGAGAGAAACACTTTAACACAAACATGACAAAAACATGATTAACTACAGGGGACATATTTCGGCAACATTGATATTGCCTAAGACGGTCCCCCCTTTCAAATGCTGTTACTTTATTTAATTTATTTAAATTATATGTTGGAGACATTATAGGCATCAGCTTATGCCAGCAGAATGGTTTGGAAATGGTTAATACATTCTTTAATACTTTGCAGCCAAGTTACATAGGGGACATATTTCGGCAGCATTGATATTGCCTGAAACTGTCCACAATTCCGCTAGCAGAATTATATGTAAGTCAATAATAGAGTAAAGCAAGTAGATCATTAAGCATTTCTTCATCATTTTTAGCGTCCCGACTACATCACACATGTTCTATAGGATGTCAACTTCCTTACCAGGAAAAACTGGTCATGGTCCATAGTCTCAGCCTCTTCCATCCGTCAGTCACTGGTGCTGAACCTCAATATCAGAGAGTAGTGCATTGCTTTATTTACTAATTATTTTAAAGTGGTTTCATTTATTTAAAGACTTTTAAACCGTCAGACTCTTGTTGTTGGGTTTATCAAGGTATTCCTCCAGTTTAAGTAGAGTGTTGTGTGGTGCGGTCTGCATCATTTTGTTCCCAGGGGTCTGCAGAAACACTTCAGCGTGCACACGGAACGGGCAGGTAGCGTACTTTGTGGAGAAAGCTATGTGTACTAGCTTACAATCTCCACCTTTAACCAGTAATTTACCACATATGCTACACATTGAGCTAACCTACCAGACACATGCTACACATTGAGCTAACCTACCAGACACATTGAGCTAACCTACCAGACACATGCTACACATTGAGCTAACCTACCAGACACATTAAGCTAACCTACCAGACACATGCTACATGTTGAGATAACCTACCAGACACATTAGGCTAACCTACCAGACACATACTATATTGAGCTAACCTACCAGACACATGCTACACATTGAGCTAACCTACCAGACACATACTATATTGAGCTAACCTACCAGACACATGCTACATATTGAGCTGTTACTTTTACAGAAACAAAAGCAAAATTCCCTTTTAAACTCGAGATTCACTGTTTAAATTGGAAAAATCTAATGTTATAGTACTTACACCCCTGCTAAAAAATCTAGCATTGCTGCTCACCAGCATAAGGT
The DNA here is from genome assembly GCA_025399855.1 of Forbesichthys papilliferus. NCBI lineage: Eukaryota > Metazoa > Chordata > Actinopteri > Percopsiformes > Amblyopsidae > Forbesichthys > Forbesichthys papilliferus. The sequence continues at coordinate 9,976 of JAODOY010084323.1, forward strand.
GTGTTTTGCATGCTGGAACGAGCATGGAATGCGGGTTTGCTGGTACCCCGGCATCCCATGCTGGTTGCTGGAGTTCTGGTATACCAGCTAAACCAGTACTACCCCAGCACTAACCAGTATGAACCAGCCTGGACCAGCATGGAATTTAGGCTGGATTTTTTAGCAGGAACGGTAGGCTACCTAATTATCTGAATGAAAGTAGAATCAATATTAGTTCAGACAAATCCATTTAAGCTAATGTAAACGCTGCTTCAGTGCTGTGAATCGAAAATAGTTCCCGGCTGTCGGTACAAATTTTGTGGGCGCTTCGACTCAGAGAACCCCACGTATGGCTCTAGGCATCAGATCTGGATAGGCTATCGATAGTGGCATTCCATTAGGCTACATATTAAACTATACTGCATATATTCAATTCACAGCGATAACATGATGCTGGGGCAAACACACTGTGAATGTACAAGTTATGCTCCTGGGTGTAATGATCTGTTCACTGTCTGGAGCTCCAAGTCTGTTAGCATGTCCCAGTCCATGTTTTGCCTGTCTCTCTGAAAGTAATAATCCGATACTTCTACACGGCCCTAACTCTGTAAATTCATCACAACAACAAACGCTACACTTTGCTTCACAATGTGTTTCAATGTGTCGGGCGGAGATATGGAGGGACGTTGTTTTGATTTGAGCTCCAAGTTAGCAAGCGAGAAGGACTGACCCTGCCTTTAAGCCCTTGTGTCACTTGTTGCCTCCTCCCAAGACTCCTCCTACGCCTCCTTCAAGCCTCCTTCTACACCTCCTTCAAGCCTCCTCCTCCTCTTATGCTTCCTCCTACACCTCCTTCAAGCCTCCTCCTCCTCCTACGCCTCCTCCTACACCTCCTTCAAGCCTCCTCCTCCTCCTACGCCTCCTTCAAGCCTCCTCCTCCTCCTACGCCTTCTATTACACCTCCTTCAAGCCTCCTCCTCGTCCTACGCCTCCTCCTACACCTCCATCAAGCCTCCTCCTACACCTCCTTCAAGCCTCCTCCTCCAAGCCTTGAAGCTCATGTGAAGAAGCTGTCCATCTAAACAGCAAACAGTAGCTGTAATGGAGATGGTGACGCGTGATATTTTAAACCCTAATATAGCAGCAACATTTATGTTCTATGCAAGGATGCAGTGGTCCTGAGCTCCTATGCTCTTTTCAGGGAGGCTAGTGCATGTGTGTGTGTGTGTGTGTGTGTGCGTGCGTCCGTGTGCATGTGTGTGTGTGTGTGTGTGTAGGTGTGCTGTTGCTCTCTTGTGACATATACTGGCAGGCAGCATCATACATAGTTCCGTTAATAAAAGGGCGAAGCTGGCATCGCCCCGCAGCGCTGGAACCAGCCTTCAACCAACATGCATCATGGCAGCTTGTGTCAGCCAGGGTTTCGCTGTGTGAACAAATTGGTGTCTCCTCAGGAGCCAAAGGCCAATGCAGGGGTCCCTCTACTGCTGGTTAGACGCGGTCCATGGGAGCAGAGCTTCTGGTGGCACTGCAACATCATTTGCTGTACAGTACGTGTGGCTCTGTTCTATATTGTGTGTGTGTGTGCGTGCGTGCGTGCGTGCGTGCGTGCGTGCGTGCGTGTGTGTGCGTGTGTATGTGCGTACGCTGTATATAAAAGTGATTACCTTAGATTAGATCATCTGAACATTTCTCATAGACCAAGGTGCAATATGAAATACCACAGAGCCAGTAAACATAATGACATCTTGTAAAGTGCTAAATGTAGCGGTGACACAGTCAGTAAATATAAAGTGCAACATGAAATAACAGACGGTAAACTATGACAAAATGCATAAATTTGCTTAGTAGCTGAAAAGTTATGTATCCACGTTGCTGTGAGAGAATAGGTAATTCATTCAAGATTTCTTCTTTTTTTTTAATAATAATAATACGTTTAATTTCAGGACAACTTTCAAAACACTCAAGGACATCTTACATTGTACGTAGGCAAATATAAAGATCTATATAAAACATTAGGTTAAGATATATAATCCAGTTTTGGACTTTGAACTAAGGCCTATTAAAAATATAAAATGTACAGGTTGTCTACATTATTTATAATGTAAAACAGAACTGTCATGATGGAGGAGTTGATAGGAAACACACATATAATGTAGGATGGTAGGCCGGAGCAGTGTAAGTAATGTGTCCATTAGACCCACACACGTACAGCACTGTACAGCCGCCCGGCATGGTCAATCAAAGCGGTGCTACTGTCAGCGCTGAAGCAATCGTTCTGTATTTCCTCTGACAGATCTCTTCTCCTGTGCTAAAGCAATCTGGGCGGCCAGCAGTGGAGTGGGATTGTTGTGAGCTTGTGTGACAAGATGGATGCGTCGGGCCGCTCCGGTGGAAAACATGATTCCGCTTCACACCTAATGGACTGGCAGGCCGCTCCCCACAGTGCCAGAGAGACGCTAAGCGAAGGGCCGCCGGGGCCGGGCATGCTGCAGGGCAGCCGTTGGAGCCCGCCTCGTCTGTGCTCACCCTCCAGCGAGGTCACAACGACGCGCTCCCATAGCATGGGGGGGCTGTAGAGGATCACCTCCTCTGGGTTCACACTGGGTGGATGATGTATGACATCAGGAGGATGTTTAAAGGGCCGCAGATACGTTGTTATGGCGATGATTCGTTGATGACGTGGTTTGCAAAAATGCAACTGAAAAACATTTATACGTGGATATAGCCTACAGGAGACAACCAGATCCACACAGGACAACACACATGGAGCACGGGAGACATCGAGGACACCCACAGGACGGGAGGGGAAGTGCAGGGGCAAAAGACACGCGGGGGGATGTCCCTGGAGACAGGCGTGTCATGACGGGGTCGCCCTGTGAAGAGCTGAGCCTAGCAGGGCACCCGTTCTTTAAGGGCTGCAGGCACACCATTTCATTTGTTTGTGGTCAACGCTTCAAAGGAGCCAACCCCATCTCACGTCTCAGCCACACTACACACAGCGCACGCACGCACACAGACATGCACACGCACGTACACGCACGCAAACACAAAGACACACGCACGCATGCACACAGACATGCACACAGACATGCACACGCACATACAAACACAAAGACACATGCACACACACATGCCACCAAACACAAGCACTGACACACTCATACACACTCATACACACACACACACACACACACACACATACCATGGCTGTTGCTAACCTTTCCTTAAGGTCCTCCATCCATGGATGCGTGGGAGAAGAGGGTGGGAGACAAGCGGGGCTACGCCCCACCCTGACCCCTGACCCCTCTTTGACCCCGCCAGAGACGAAGGCGACCCTGATATTCCCCCGGTCAGGCCAGGCGTCCCAGGAGGTGCTGGGATTAAAAGCCTTTTATTCACTGCGACCTTTTCTTCGCCTACGCTCCTCATCCAAATCTTCCCTCGCCTCCTCTGCCTGTGTGTGTGTGTGTGTCGGCGTGACGGCCCGTCCCCACCAAAACAAAGGGCCAAAATGGCATCTTGACATAACGTCAATACGGCAGGCTTGTTTGTGTTTTACTTCTATGTTTGCCCCAGCGCTGAGCATACAGACAGGCGGACAGACAGGAGGACAGACAGGAGGACAGACAGGAGGACAGACAGGAGGACAGGGCCCAAACGGAGTGGGTAAAGTTTGGAGTAATAATTTGGTGCCTGGAGGTCATACGTTAGCAAGCTGCGTGTTTCTCTATTGTGATTTTATTTCCCTGCCCCGTGGGGGAAATGCACGTTGGACCCATCCTACCGCCTACGAGCAGTGTTGAGCCCGGAGGGGGCAACTCCTGTTGTGTTTCTTGTGCCTTGCTCAGGGGCAACGGCAGGAGTGTTACGATTGCCTACGGACATGACCTTTGAGGTACGCGATGATCCTGAGGAGAGCTTCACAGTGAAGGACGATGCTTGTTTAGACTATCGCTCGGAGGCTGTCTCCTTGAACATGCAACACAGTTAATAGCCTGCAGCTAATACAGTTAGCATTGCTTATGTATTTTTGTCTGTAACCCTTCTGGGGTAAAAAATGAAATGAAATGAAAAGATGTTCTATACAATATTTTCAACATAGCAACAACAAAGACATAATTTAGTAATGGCGTCCTGAGCAGAGAATGACATCACACTCCCTCTGTGTGGTTATTTTTTGTCTAATCCATCCCTGGTCGTCTGCGTGCATGTTAGTGTGTGTGTTAGTGTGTGCGTGTGTGTGCGTGCGTGTTAGTGTGTGTGTGCGTGCATGTTAGTGTGTGTGCGTGCGTGCATGCGTGTGTTAGTGTGTGTGTGTGCGTGCATGTTAGTGTGTGTGTGTGTGCCTGCGTGCGTGCGTGTTTGTGTGTGTGTGTGCCTGCGTGTTAGTGTGTGCGTGTGTTAGTATGTGCATGTGTTAGTGTGTGCGTGTTAGTGTGTGCGTGTGTTAGTATGT
>JAODOY010084324.1:0-10489 GCA_025399855.1 Forbesichthys papilliferus
CCAGACAACACAGCTCTCAGGATCATAGGGACACACAAACCTCTCCACCATGATAAGGTGATGGTTCCCGGAAAGGTTCCAGATGGGAAGTTGAGCAAAAAAAACATTGAAAACAACCTTTAAGCATTTTGCTCACTGATCAACATGCTAGGCCACTGTTTGTCAAGGGACATAGCTCAGTGATATTAAAGTACATGTATGGTATGTACAATATAAGGTCCTGGGTTCAATACCCAGAACCTCTAACTTTGAGAGCTGAACTATGTTTGTCACACACCATCTAATTTAAGATGTTATAGATCTGATTCAAGATATAGTCAGAGATTGTAAGCTAATACATTTTTTGTCAAATTTAGAACATATATTTTCACGGTCCAATGGCTGTGCACATGTGGGGCAGAGTTTCTGAGGGAGCAACTTATGACAATGAAGGGAGAGGTGTTTTTATTTTGATCAAGTTCAAATATCAACATGTTTTCTCCAGGATGACACTATACCTTTAACAGAAAAACATGGTCAAACCATCAGCATCAGAATTTAGACATAAATTAACCATAAATGAAAAGCTTTTGATTAATACATTAATACATAAAATAATGTATCATTGAGCAATTGGACCAAAACATGGTGGTTGCACCATATCTGGTTGAGACCCTTCACCTTTGCAACGAGTAAGCCCAACACAGCCAACAGCGTTTTCAAACTATAACAAACTGTAACAGGTTAAAGTTCAAACCTGACACCAATGTGTGTTTTCCACCTTGCTCCAGATTCCAGTAGTTACGTGTTTCAAACACTTGGATAACAGCATGGCGGTCATGACAAATTAGCTAACAAAACATTCCTTTAAGCCATCTTTAAACTGAGATGTTTACAGACCGCACCAACGTACTCTTGTATGTTCCAGCATCACTCCAAATCTAAATAATTATTTTGTTTTATGTTTTGAGGGTCTGACCAATGTAGCAAAATACTTTTCCTTTTTTGCATAAATGTTCCATCTCAAAGGAGCCACAATACAAACAGAAGCGAAGAAGCACACACCCACACATGCACGCATGCAGGCATGCCTGCGCACACACACACACACACACACACACTTTTACTACGAAACTTTAAATAATACCCATTGCTTTATTCGACCTTGTTTGAATACTGGCTAACTGTGTATTCTATATCAAAGGTGTGTGTGTGTGTGCGCGTGTGTGTGTGTGTGCGGGTGTGCGTGCGTGCGTGCATGTACAGTATGTGTGTCCTAGTTAGAGATTTAGGAAAATATTCAGTAAAAAGCCTCTCTAGCATTGAAGGACTGTGTGTGTGTTGGGGGGAGGGGAGGGGAGGGGTTGTAGGTGGACCCAACCAAAACATAATTTCGATCCAGCAATTTACCACCGTGCTAGTGCTGCTTTCCTGACTGTAAATCTATACAAAGAAAGTCCCACGTCTGTGTGTGTCTGTGCATGTGTGTGTGTGTGTGTGTGTGTGTGTGTGTGTGTGTGTGTGTGTGTGTGCATGCACGCGGGCTAGCATGCATGTGTGTCCTAGCTAGATATTTAAGAGAGTATTCAGTAAAAAGCCTCTCTAGCATTGAAGGACAGTGAGTGTTCTGTTCTTAGAGGAAAGGGTTTTGCCCTGAGGGCCCCTTGACCATGAAACGCCCTGCCAGATTTGTTATTATAACATGCTTTCATAAACTAACTTTTATGCAATATTTCTGGTTTTCCCAAGGTTTTAAATGTAGACTTTCATGTTTGCATCATAAACTTTCTCTTTTCTAAATGTGTTTTAACACTTTTGCTATTTATAATAGTTGAATGTATAACTTATTAGAATAATGATATTTCATCCATCCATCCATCATCTTGACTGCTTATACATTAGGGCCGCGGTTAATTCAGTATAATATAAATAATGATAATTATTGCACAAGCTAATAAAATGATATAATACTATTTGGTATTGCTAACTTTATGCCCTAATGCTATTTCTTTATTATTATTTTCATGTAACATGTAATCATGGCAGCTGTATCACTCTGATATCTCAGTATGAGTATGCAGTACATTCAGGGTTCAGCATATCTTGGACTTTCAGGGTTATTTGCAAGGATCCAGGGTGTCTTTGAGATTGAAAGGTCCAGTCAGTTGTTGGTGACAAACCTGTCAGTGCACACTGATTAGTTGATAGACGGATTGAGACATATTGACATGTTTATTGATGCAATTGTGCTGATTAGTATTGGGTCAATGGGTCAAATATGCTCTTTACCTGGTAAGGTAGCTCAGGGGTAGAGCATGCTTTAATGCCTATGGCAGGGCAGGAGTCTGCAACCTTTACTATCAAAAGAGCCATTTGTGCCCAAAATGTTTTATATTACTATTATAATATAATATACTTTATATTACTAATAGACCTAAATGAGAATTAATTTAAGTTTTCATTAACTATTTATGTTGACTTACAAACATAATATACTAAATACTATCCTAATACCCAGCTACTGTGCACTCCTGATTTTCTTCTATGATGTTTGTCAAAACCACAGCTAGGGAGCCACTGTAGAGGCGCTCAAAAGGCAGGTGGCAGACCCCTGGCCTATGGGGTCAAACTGGGTTTTTGAAAAATAACCCCTAGTGGCTAGCTATGTAAAAATATAACACGAAGAAAGTGTTATATTTTTACATAGCTAGCCACTAGGGGTTATTTTTCTATTTCTATGAGTAAACATATACAATATATGAGAAAACTCAACAGGCAAAATCAGAAAGGCAAAAATTGTTTATTAATAAATAAATAGACTTTAATAAATACAATTCTTAAATAGTCTATTAAATGCAATCAAACACTAATTTAGGCTAGGATACCAACGTGAATGTACGATTAACATGCGACTATTCTTTGTGGAAAATATAAAAAAGCATTTTAGAATGTTGGAAGTTTGGTCGACTTAAATCCTTCTGGCCATATTGGCTGCAACAACCAGTCAGAATGCTTTCTACAGAAAACAAACGCTGTGATTGGTGGAAGCGTCGGTTTTCAGGCGCCCTGTATGTACGTTGTGAATGGACGGGGTGCCTGGAAACGGACTGGACGGCGCTATGTGCGCGCACCCCAGTGTTCCCAGTCATTCCCTCTCCAGAAAGCAGTGTTTGCGTAACGTGGCAAATACGTAGAAATGAATGTTATTTTAAAGTTTTAATTCAGTTTTAATGTAAAAGCTAAAAGGCCAGAACAGAGGTCATGCTGCAAAGTTTTCACATTTAAAGGAGGAATAATCCAGTCGTGTAATTCATTTATAACGGACAGAGAGAAAGAGACCTTGAGGAGTCATGAGTCCAATGCCAGACGTCTCATGAGAGTACGGTAGACTACTATAGCCTGTGAAGTCCCGGAGATCTTGGTGAGAAATATAGCCTACTTTTCACAACATTGTTAGCCGGAAAAGCACTTCGTTTTTGTCGTCGAATAAGAAGTCCGCAGGGTCTACGTGCCGATCGCAAGGCTATCTTTCAGCCTTTTGAAGTCGTCGGACTTGGAAAAAGTTTTTTCCCTCCCCCCTCCTCAACTATGGCGTCTGCGGAGCGTTGCAGCCGGTCGGTCGACTTTGTGATGCTTATCGTTGGGGTGTTGTGTACAATGTCTCTTCCATGTTCGGCTCAGTACGGAGATCGGGGTATTTCCGTACCAGAACACGGCTTCTGCCAGCCCATCTCCATCCCACTATGCACGGACATAGCCTACAACCAGACCATAATGCCCAACCTTCTGGGACATACCAACCAGGAGGACGCCGGGTTAGAGGTCCACCAGTTCTATCCCCTAGTCAAGGTCCAGTGCTCGGTGGACCTGAAGTTCTTCCTGTGCTCCATGTACGCGCCGGTGTGCACTGTGTTAGAGCAGGCTATTCCACCGTGCAGGTCGCTGTGCGAGCGTGCTCGGCACGGCTGCGAGGCCCTTATGAACAAATTCGGGTTTCAGTGGCCGGAGCGGCTCCGGTGCGAGAACTTCCCCGTGCACGGCGCCGGGGAGATTTGCGTGGGACAAAACACCTCCGATTCCGGCAACCCGACCGTGCCCGCCGCCCCGCACGCACCCGAGGTAATGACCCTGCACCCACCGAACATCGGGCGGCCGAACCAGCACCCTCAGCATCACAAGTTCTCGTGCCCACTCCACCTCCAGGTGCCATCTTACCTCGGCTACAGTTTCATGGGTGCAAAGGACTGCGGAGCCCCGTGTGAGCCAACCAGACCCAATGGTCTGATGTATTTCAGAGAGGAGGAGGTGAAGTTCGGCCGCCTGTGGGTCGGGATCTGGTCCATTCTATGCTGCGTCAGCACCCTGTTCACGGTACTGACTTACCTGGTGGACATGAGGCGGTTCAGGTACCCGGAGAGACCCATTATTTTCCTGTCGGGTTGTTACTTCATGGTAGCTGTCGCGTATTCCACGGGCTTCTTCCTAGAAGACAAAGTTGTGTGTATCGATAAATTTAAAGAGGACGGATACAGAACGGTGGCCCAGGGGACCAAAAAGGAAGGCTGCACGATCCTTTTCATGATTTTGTACTTTTTCGGCATGGCCAGTTCAATCTGGTGGGTCATCCTGTCTCTTACCTGGTTCCTGTCCGCAGGGATGAAATGGGGGCACGAGGCCATCGAGGCCAACTCGCAGTACTTCCACCTGGCCGCGTGGGCAGTGCCAGCCATCAAAACCATAACCATCCTTGCCATGGGCCAGGTGGACGGGGATCTTCTCACTGGCGTTTGCTTCGTGGGGATCTTCAACGTGGACTCGCTCCGTGGCTTTGTCCTGGCTCCGCTCTTCGTGTACCTGTTCATTGGCACCTCGTTCCTACTCGCCGGGTTCGTTTCGCTATTCCGTATCAGAACCATCATGAAGCACGACGGCACTAAGACGGAGAAGCTGGAGAAGCTAATGGTCCGTATCGGCGTGTTCAGCGTTCTGTACACGGTCCCAGCGACTATTGTGATCGCCTGTTATTTCTACGAGCAGGCTTTTCGGGATCAGTGGGAGAGAACCTGGCACATGCATACGTGTAAGCGCCTAGCAGTGCCGTGTCCGGTGCACGACTTCGCCCCCATGATGCCCGATTTCACAGTGTTTATGATCAAGTACCTAATGACTATGATAGTCGGAATTACATCTGGCTTCTGGATCTGGTCCGGCAAGACGCTGCAATCATGGAGACGGTTCTATAAAAGACTTACAAACGGTAACCAGGGAGAGACGACCGTATAAATATGGGGGATATAGGTACAATTGTTGAACTATGAAGAAATGGACATGAACAGCTTTAAGTCCGGTGGAAAGACATTGACTCCGTTTTTTTTTTTTTTAGACAGTGTGTTACATGTGATAACAGTGGAAATTGTATATAGCCATGTGTGCAAAGTCAGTTATATTCTGACTCCTTTAATCTGACATGTTTTCATGAAAGAGGGTATAGAATATCAAGAACATGTCAGTTTTCTTGTCGCTATAGAGAGATGTGGGCTACTCTAAACCATGTGTCCATTAATGAAAATATTTACCATAGGCCTAATTCCTCCAAGCATAGTCAATTTGAATGTGTGGATGGTTGTCATGTTTACCATGAAAAATGGCATATTGTAAACTTGTTTGGGCTGAAGCACACATATAGTTATGGAGTGTTTTGTGTATAAATTCTGATTAGTATAATCTTCGCTGTTATGAAGTCTTATTTTTGGTACATTGATTTCATGGGCAGTTTACAGTGTTCAGTGCGGAGTTCTGTTGTATTGAAGACAGAACAGCCCCCTGTGTGTGTCTGTGTGTGTGCGTGTGTGTGTGTGTGCGCATGCATGCGTGTGTGTGTGTGTGTGTGTGTGTGTGTGTGTGTGTGTGTGTGTGTGTGTGTGTGGTTCCAACAGTTGGATTCCAGTCAAGAAGGCTTTTAGGAACTATTGGAAATTCCTTTTTAAGAATCCACCCAGGATCTTTCATACTGCAAAACAATCCTCAGTGGTTTCACTTGCATCACATTACAGTCAGTAACCCACAATTCACCCTATAGCAGAAGCTGTTATCCTCAGCCATTTACAGCAATAACAATGCTAGAAATTCTAATAATAATATTGATCATCTCTTTCATCCCCACCCTGCTTCACAATTACCTTGACACCAGGAGCTGCCCAATACAACCACAGCACTCTGTTGATTGTTGCTGGGAGCTGAAACTACTATTTTTTTCTCCCTTAGATTGTGATTTCACATCAGGATTTGCTCCATCAACACCACAGCACACTAGTGCAGTCACATGAATGTATGGAAAGCCAAAGGGACCACAAACACCTCAGATCTGTATAGCATATATACCATGCAATCAACATCTAAACATCTAAAGATGATACTTGAGATTACTCTGGATCAGATTGACTGTACTGTTTTGGTTTGGTGCAGACTAGAGGAATAAAACAATTGTTTTTGAGAAGCTTTTGTTATTGACTCAACACAACCATTGTAGATTTGTTCTGCAAAGAATATATTTATGAAGATAAGAATTTTTTTGTACCTTTTGAAGAAAAAAAGTATAACATTTGTATAGCTTTACATAATAAAAGTGATCTGTAATGTCTTCTGAATTATTTTGTATATGTTCACACAATGTTACATTATTTATACATCTCCTAGGAAATATAGGATGTGTATTATAAACAACATGTTATTTGAATTAATTTACACAATATAAAAGGACATTAACTTGCAATTGCTACAATATGCAGCAATTGTAAATACGTAAACCATTCTGTCCTTTATGTTTATTCTATGCTAAAGTTTAGTATTAGTATAGTAACGAAACTTTCTGACAAATTGTGTTTGCACTGTGAAGTTATCTGTCTAACATGACAAATAAGTATATTTCTGGTGTGCTGTGAACTCTGGTATGGTTGCATTTCTGCATAAATACTCAACAAGAGAAGAGTGGTTTGAACCAACGGGGTTAGGAGTGATACAAAATGTCACTCGATGCCTGGTTAACAAAATATAAAATGTCCACAGCAATGCCATTTCCAATAGTTTGCCATCAAGTGAAGCAATCACTTCTGAGACCCAGGGTATGGTGATATATTGCCCCATATGGATATAGGGAGTTCTGGAGTCCTGAAATTAGGCCTATACAAAGCAAAACAACAGTGGAATCCTGCCATCCTAAAATTGTTACTGGTCCAATGCTAATATATGGGTGGTTTAAGATAATAGTTGTGTGTAATCTGTGTAATTACAAACCCTGGCACTCAGTCAATCAATCAATCAATCAATCAATAAACCAATCAATACAAATGTATATTTATATAACATGTCAATTAAAACTTTAGAAAGTATTTTTTTCTTTTTTTTTTTGCAAAAGTCCCCTGAACTGATTTTTATTTGCAATACATATCTACAGTATATTAACTGTCTTTGCTTTGCTCTACCAATATGGATTAAGGCCACACATTTCCGGAACACTGCAGCATATTTTACTCATATTAGTATTGCAAAGACTCACATTTGGACATTTGGCCTCAATTTAAAGATCTAATCATTGTCGGAATGTGTGAGTGTTGACTGTTGCTAGGTTTTCTGTTTCTTGGGCCAGGATGTCTGTGTTTCTGTTACTGTGACAACTACACACACACACACACACACACACACACACACACACACGCATGCACACACAAACTGGCCACTTTGTACCAGAGAGAGTGGAGCTGATACCAGGTAAGTGTTCAAAGTCAGTCAGGCTTTAAATTGTCAGCATTTTCTGATATCTGGTAATATTTGTGAACAGATAAAGTTAAGAACAGTTTAATGAAAGATACCACAAAAAATAATACAAAACCATGTTTAGATTTACAGTATTAGAGGCTCTTGAGACCTACAGTGTTCAAGAAGAAAAAATATTTCTAAATACTTGTGCTGCTTCTCTCCCTCTATACTTAATTGTAGTAGTCATTTCTCGTTCTCTTTCTCAGGGATACAATACCCCTGAAGGGAAACTCAACGTTATTGAGAAGCTAACATATGTACTGTATAGTAAGAACTTGTTTAAATGGTAGCAGTTTCGTAGTCGAGTATATTTACAATAATATAGCCCGTTATCTCATGTGCAATAGCAGTATGCAGTAATTAAAATCATGTCCTACAGAAAATGCCATCATTTGTCATGTGTGCTCTGATAATACATGGGAGATATACTATAGAAACTAGATACTACAGAATAAGACTCGTTCTAGTTCACTCTAAACAGTGTTTGGTTTAGTGACTTATTAGTATACACTTAATAGTATACACTTAGCATACACTCATTTATTACAAACCTCGTCAACATGATCCTATAGGTCTCTCAAGGACATAACAACATGAAGGAGTTGTCCCTCTCCCTGTTGAGTAGGGGGTGTGGCCAACTGGTTTCCATCCACAAAGACAGTGGAGGACAAGATGGACGTGTGGATGTCTGCCTCACACCACAAGTACATCACACACACACACACACACACGTGCTGGACATTACGTTAAAATAAATGATTAACGGAAGGCATAATGTGTAAAGTATTACACAACACAGATTCAACATCACTTTTACATCCAGCAACAGTACTGTAGGCCTATACAGACAGTGAACAACAATAACAAACAACAGCAGAAAAACCTGACTTATTCTTTCCTCAGTGAGTTCTTTTGTTTAGTGCTGGAATGGCTGCTGGCACAAGGCTTTTGCCAAAGCAAGCTTTCTGCACCTCAGGGACAGTGGAGGTCTTACAATTGAGCTCTGAAAGGTTGAGGAGCCCTTTTGTCTTGGTGTGTGTAATGTGTGTTAGTTGCTGCTGCTGATGTAACAGGGAGTCATATCTGTTTCTGCTGAATCACAACCATTCTATGTCTAAACAAACTATACACAAGTTGATTCCCATTATTGACGGATCATCAGAATCCATGACGCATATGTGTTGCTGTGTAACACAGCGCATATTGTTCAATTTATGCTTTCTTATTAACCAATCAATGAATTAAAGGTGAAATCAAATATGGTGGGGAAAGATTGTTCATATTTAAAATCAATTACAACAAATAAATATCACCCTTCAAGGCCATATAGGTTGCGCCCTCAGAAGCTCCGCCCCTCAAATTGGACACACGTTACCAAGGCTGGGATATTGTTGTGTGGTGCGGTCTGCACCATTTTGTTTGTGTTTCCATGCAATGCCAGTATAGGAACACCAGAATAATATTTCACCGCACACACAGAACTGACAGCTAGCGGAGAGTGTATGTATGTACTGTAGCTTACTATCGCTGACTTCACCTTTAACCCATAGGATTACTACATGTGGAGGTACCATGGCTCTGCACTTCGACTGTCCAATAGTGGTCATCTGTTTGGAGGGACGGAGACAGCTCTTCCTAAGACGTACAGCACTCGCAGAGGGCCACTGGTTCTGTATTCCCAGGTGTGCGTGTGTGTGTGTGTGTGTGTGTGATTGTTGTCAGAAACGCTCTTGCTCTCTACTGCCTTGTGCCTTGATTTCTAGTTTCATTTGATTTCCTTGTTCTCCCTCTGCAGGACCTGGTCTGTGTTGCAACAGCCTGCCACGCAGAGCCCAGGAAGAGGCGGGTCTACCAGCAAACTGAACAGGAAGTTGCCCAGCAGCTTTGCACAGTCAGTGACCTGACAGAAGCCATCTATTACCGTAATAAGCAGGTATACACGGTGACTTATCCTCCCCTACCAATATGTATTTACACACTATTGTACTTTCAATATATATAGTATTCAGCAACACAGTTATCCTGTTCCACACCTGAGATTATTTTTGTGTGTACAGGTGAGTTATATTTGCAGGGGTGGATAGTGCTGCTGAAGTCAGCAAATGTATACAGTATTGTAATGTTCTCATAAGAACCAGGGTCAGAACTGAGCTCAGGTTTATAACGGTTCAAATCCCTCCTCATGCAGATCATTGCCTCCAGGGTTACACCATCCTTCCTCCCTCCTCTGCGGTTGTGCCCTGTCACCGACACTCGTCCCGTGACTCCTCCTCTCTCCCAGAGGCGCAGATCTGGGTTTCACCTAGTGCTCCAGACACCCAGGGTATCTGGCCTTTGTACCCCACAGACAGAGTCACGGGTACTAAAGTGTATTTTGTCCATATTAACACCAGCATTGATCCAAATCCTCATTTGTTTAAAGCTCAAAAAACACTTTTTATGGTGCAGTTACACTTTAAGCATTGGCTAACAGTAGTGTCCTGCCAGCGACAGCTTCCGAATACTCAGGAGATGTGTGATGTAACACGAGACGCTCAGCGTATGGGCACAGAAGGAAGAAGAATGGCTGGAGAGAGAGACCATGGACCAGCTGCTGAGGGTGACTTGTTTTATACCATATGTATTAAGGTTCAATTACACAAATCTCAGAGGTTTTCATGTATTAAGGTTCAATTACACAAATCTCAGAGGTTTT
>JAODOY010084325.1:0-14411 GCA_025399855.1 Forbesichthys papilliferus
CCCCGAGGTACTTGAACTCCTTCACTTGGGGTAAGGACTCATTCCCTACTCGGAGCAGGCACTCCATCGGTTTCCTGCTGTTCATTTCAACAATTAATAAAGCACTGCTATTTCTTTTTTTTCATTGATTAAATTATATTTCAGGAAAAAGCGGCAGAAAGGAAATGGGTTTTAGATCAAGCCCGAGCACAGGCCTCTCTCTCTCTCTTCAAGCCTCCTTGAGGGAGATGTCTATCAACTACCACGACCTTAACACTTAGTTTGGACGTATGAGTATTATTATTATAATACCAACTGTTAAATAAAAAGGTATAGTCAGTTATTGCCAGCCAATTGTAAGCTACTTGTAAGCTACCAAAAATGTCTTCGCATTCAGCAAGTGTTCTCTGTGCGTCTGTGTGTTCCTTTCAGTCCACTAAATCACTTAAATGTAATTGTAACAATGATGTAAAGTAGAAAATCTGCTTAAAACATCTGACTTGGATGGCTGTGTTCCTTTCTCCGTGTGGTATGTACACACATAATCTTCTCACCACAACTCTCCATCACTTCCTTTGTTAAAGGGAAGTAGCTGATAATTAACCATCAACTTCAAAACCCTTCACGACTTCTTGAAATATTCTGCCTCCCACATCCACATCCTTCTCTGTAGTGTCTCCCCTCACACACACTTCTCTCATTTAAAATACACGTACACACACACACTTCATTTAAAACACACACAAACACACACCTAATTTCAAACACACACAGCTCTCTCATTTAAAAACTCACAAACACAAACATATACCCACATATACATCTCATTTTAAAAAAAATAAAGAAAACCCACATACACACACACTTCATTTGAAAACACACATACACACACACAACTCTCATTTAAAAACACACAAACATATACACATACATCTCATTGAAAAAAAATAAAAACCATACGTTTGTGTGTGCGTGCGTGTGCGTGCGTATGTGGGTGCACTGCACAGCGGGTGTAATGAATGATGCAAACCTCTCTCTTTAGATGTGTCTGGCACCTGCCCCCCCCCCTCCGGTTATTGAAATATTACAATAGTTTCAACAATAGTGAGCATCTGTAGTGATAAATGATCGCTCCCAGGGTGTGCCAATGTAAGAAACAAGGCACCTCTCGGTCTGATTATTAAATTAAATACTGATTTATTTATGTAATATTATTTCTCTCTGCTGCATTATCTGACCTCACATCCCATAGCAGGAGAGACTCTCTGTGTGTGTGTGTGTGTGTGTGTGTGTGTGTGTGTACCTCGAAGGCCTGTACAGGGATGGCTTTGCTGTGACGTATGGAGGGAGGTGGGGCCAAGCATGGAGAGGAGAAACTCATATCTTGGAGAGCTTTCAGGGCCTAGTGCAAAGGAAATGAAAAGCATGATACTTTGTTACATTTCCCATTCATCTGTGAACAAGGCGACACATTCATATAATAACTCTCTTAGCCGGCGTTTGAGAGAGTGAGGGGGGGAGAAGGGGGTGCGGGGGGTTGGGGGCTCTCAGATGTCAATCACACCTCGGGATTCACCATCAATCACAACTGTGATTCGCAGTCACTGCTCTGTCTTAAAGTATTAACTAGGCTTTAAACTTTACTATTCTTTACGGACGTTCACCAAGTGTCCAGGTGACCCTGAGCAAGACACCTAACCCTAACTGCCACCGGTGGTCAGATGACACCTTGCATGGCTGACACCACCATCGGTGTATCTGTGTGTGTATTCGTACCTTCTTCTCTATAGAGGACAGCAGATCTTTGAGAATGGCCAGTTTGGTCACTAGGTTCTCCAGCTCCTGGTCTCCACCCTGATTAACAGACTAATACACACACATACACACATTATTGGGAAGAATATAAATACAAGGAAGATTCCAGAATGGAAGAGCATAGGCGCATACACACATACCTGCTGGATCATTTTGGAGACCATAAAGGCACTTTGTTGATCGAACACTTTAGAAAGGATCTCCAGACCAGACAAAACTTTGTCCACCTCCCTATACGAGAGAGAGGTGTTATACACCGTGTAACACAGGCACATTATTTTTAAGAGCACCAGTGTCAGTGTGCTAATTAAATGATCACTCACATATACTATTTTTAGAAACTAGGTGAGATAGGCCCACCATAAACACAGTTATTTTTAAAATGTGTTAGGACACACCTCCATGTCGAAATTAACACTATAGCTTATTTATCCACCTAAAATATCAGAGGTATTTAACAACGTGCACAGTCTAGTGGTTTAGATGTTTGGCAAATATTGATAAACATCTAAACTCCAGACCTGCCAGCGGACAAGCGTTTTAAAACCTCCCAGAGTGCCAACAGCTCTTGGGTGGCATGCTAACGGCTAAAAGCTCTTGTGTGGCGTGCTAACAGTTAACAGCTCTTATGTGGCATGATAACAGCTAACAGCTCTGTGTGGCGTGCTGAAGGCTAACAGCTCCTGTGTGGCATGCTAACAGCTAACAGCTCTTGTGTGGCGTGCTAACAGCCAACAGCGCCTGCGTGGCATGCTAACAGCTAACAGCGCCTGCGTGGCATGCTAACAGCTAACAGCTCCTATGTGGCATGCTAACAGCTAACAGCTCTGTGTGGCGTGCTGAAAGCTAACAGCTCCTGTGTGGCGTGCTGAAAGCCAACAGCTTCAGTCTGGCGTGCTAACAGCCCCTGCATGGCGTGCTAACAGCTAACAGCTCCTGTGTGGCATGCTAAAAACTAAAAGCTTATGTGTGGTGTGCTAACAGCTCCTGTGTGGCATACTAACAGCTCTTGTGTGGCATGCTAACAGCTCCTGTGTGGCATGCTATCAGTGCCTGTATGGCGTGCAAACAGCTCCTGTGTGGCATGCCAACACCTAACAGCTCCTGTGTGGCATGCTAACACCTAACAGCTTCTGTGTGGCATGCTAACAGCTTCTGCGTAGCGTGCTAACAGCTAACAGCTTCGATGTTGCGTGCTAACAGCTCCTGTGTGGCGTGCTAACCCGTTGAGGCGTTTGCAGGAGGACACCAGGGTCTTGTTGAGGTGAGGCAAAGCACAGGCCCCCTGCTTGACCGCTTCTAGGTCCAGGGCATAGCTGCCTTTCAGGTACTCGTGCGAGATGGTGCTAAGACCGTTAGCAGCTGGTGCGCTAAAAACACAAGAGACACAAACACGCAACATGTGAATAGTTCTGGGTATAAACTTCACTAGGAGAGAGTAGCATGTACATCAACATGACTATTGAAAGAGGCAATTTGGGATCCATGACTGGGTATAAAGAAATGGTCTATAGCTAAGAAACCCACCTGGGTAGAACATAAAAAGTACATTGAGAAAAAAATAAAGATATTTGTCTAACTATATTTAGTTCAGGGCATTTTTAATAGCTAGATATACATCTAAGTTACTCAACGTTTCATAGTATATATAATGTTCAAGGGTGCAATCCCCTCGCGGGCCACATGGGGGTAGTTGGTGGGCCACGTTTGGTAGCCTGGCTCTGCCCGACTATGCTCCACTCAATTTATTTAGCTGAGATTATAGTCTGGAAAACAAGCAAAGTTAAGCGTGTTTCGAAATGGTGGTAGAGCTAGATGACGCCGATTATTGTACAGCGCTGTCCAATAGTTTCAAAATGAACCAGAGGTCTACGCCAAGTAGGAGGAAATGACTGCGGACATTTACCAATGACCAGACCATGGTCTGGTTACACCAGGCTACACGTTTGGCCCACGGGTCGCTAATTGAATAGGCCTGCCCTAAACCATTACTCATGCATGCAGACAAAATGTGCACTGCAAACTGTACATGGATGCGGGGTCAGAGTGGGGTGTTTTCATAGGATAGTACAGGAAGCTTGTGAATAGGGGTGTAGCGATATGGCCAAAATGTCATATCCCGATATATATATACACACACACTTTTCTATCCCAATAATGATATATATCATGATATAGCAAGTTCTGTAAATTCAATTATTAGTTTCTTGTCATCCAATGAAGCCCCTTCCCGCCTAGGATTGTGCTAACATTCATAGATCTATATAAATAACACATTGTGTATGTGGACAGGGGCAGCCCCGCCCTCCCTGGACCTCTGAGCCACAGTGAGCAGAGGAGATGAACACTGAGTTCAAATAAACATAATATAGTCTCTACATCGTTTTGCTGTAGTTTATGATTGTTTACGAACGTGAACATAACCCACTGACTGCATAACGTGACTAGACCACGGCAATCATGGTGTTGAGAAATGAGTGGTTTCTTTAAGATAACTCATCTGAAAGATTGGATATTCTAGGAACTTGCCAGACACAGAAACATGATACAGAGGTTGGAAATGTAATGGCACATTTTCATAGTCTTAAACTATGTCCTGGTTAGGCTGCATGTCCCTAATGTAATGTCCATGTGTTTTGCCAGTTAGCTAGCTAGCGCGTTTAGTTTACTTTGCAGCAGTAGCACCGGCTGGCAGGTTAAACCTAATCAATCGTAGCAATCTGCCTCACTGATATTTCTCGGATCTCGAGCTGCTACTCGCCCTGGGAAGGGGGCACGCGCACACACACACACACACACACACACACACACACACGGAGCTCAGCGAGGGAAAGAGACAGAGTTGGAGAGCTGACGATAACTACACACGCTACTGGAAGTACAATGAAAGCCTCACCAGTAAAAGCCAACAAGAGTAATCTGTGCAAAATACGAACAACAGACGAAAAACATTGCCGTAAAGAGTGTGATGTTTAGCAAAACCGATATAAACGATAAAGCATAATTTAAGACTAGATGTTTTTTTTAATCGTCATACGATATATCGTATTATCGCACAGCCCTACTTGTGAATACCACTTTGTATGTCTGACACTTTCTGAAATGTTTCTATGCTGTCTGTGTATTATAATTCGCTCTCTTTGTGTTCATTTTTTTAATCATCTTGTGCTTTTGAAAAACAATGGAAGTCAATTAGGTCAAACTGGTCTGTAAACAACGGATTTGCCAACTTCACACAGGTTTCTCAACATTTATTCGGCTCTAAGTTTATATCTGTCACAAATATATATCTAAGCAGTCAGGAATTCCTTAAGTACCACTTCCTCTTCCTCTAAGAGGGTGATGACTCACCGTCTGTCTACACTGAAACAGAGACACTGGCTCACACACACACACACACACCTACTAGGATATCGTATCGTTGTGTGATCGTATCGTATCGTTGTGTATCGTATCGTTGCGTTTTGTGTCACAAACAGTGACACAAAAGCATGGCATAAGCAAACTATAGTACAGTAAACATTCACAGACTCACACAAACACACTCACAAACAGAGGCCCCTTCCCCGAAGCTTTGCATCCTTTAACGCTGATGAGGTTTTTCAACAGGATGTGGTTTTTGTTTCAACAGAAAGGGGGGTCCCATGGGGAAACAGAGGATGTGTGTGTGTACGTGTGAGAAAGACAAAGGTTGATCCCAATAGAATGAGAGGTTGTGCGTTTAATTATGTTTGATCAAGCTTGTTTGTATATTACTTTTTTTATTTAACCATGTGAAGACAGAGATTAGAATCTCTTTTTCCAAGAGAGACCTGGCCATTGGCCAAGACGTAGCAGACAATAACACACACGGTTCCAAACAGAATGGACAACATACTATATGCATGTACAGTACAAGCCTCTGAATAAGACAAATAAAAAAACACTGACCCACTTTGAATGAGTTCTGAAGAAGGTTCCAAGCGGAAGGTGCTGCACATTTATAGGTTTTATTACCCACAGTAGTTCCCTGTGTGAACCACATAGCCCATTTTACACTGCAGCTAACGTCAGCAGCTCTTGGCTTTGCCACTGGAGCTGTCCCGGGCCGATGTTTAACAGAACCACAAGAGACTTTAAAAAGCTGTAGGAGCTCAGGCTGTCTAGGAGCTGGTCGGACACTGACAGTGTGCCACCGGCTGCCGTAGCAGCACTCAAAATGTGAATAGACTTCAAGCTTGATGATAGAGACAGTAAAAAAAAAAATAGATCATTTAACCCTTGTGCGGTCCTAAGGCATTTCAGCAGACTAGCAGCAGAGGGAGCAAACTGCGAAATGTCATATGTCCGTGTTGTGGTTGCTGCCCTCTACTGGAAAGTGCGACGGGTCATTTTGACCCGTAGGACAGCACAAGGGTTAAATGAAATAAATAGAAAAATAAAAATGAAAGAATTTTTAAAAATAAAATAAAAAAATAAAATAAATAAATACAATAACAAAAAAGACAAGAATAAGACAACAATGCACCACAACATATATATCATGCGATGCTACCTACTGGAGAAGCTGAACACATTGACCATCATCACTATGCAGTGTGTGTGTGTGTGCATGAGGAGGGGGCGCCCTACCTGTCTGTTTGCACGTCTGGTCCCGGGGGGGTGGAGGTTGAGGCGGAGCGAGGCGGTAGGGGTGGCTTCTCGTCTTCCCCGTCTGCCAATCAGGGGGAAGAGAGAGAGAGAGAGAGAGAGAGAGAGAGAGAGAGAGAGAGAGAGAGAGAGAGAGAGAGAGAGAATGTGAGGCGCGAGCGATGTGGTGGCGGATCAGCCGACCGACCGAGGATCGCCCGGGCTGCTCCCCCCACAGAGCAGAACTCCAGGAAAGGTCTCTAGAGGTCCGACTGCCTCCTTCAATCCACAAGCCAACGGCTCCCCTGTTAGTTAAACCAGTATTCCTGTTTCAGCACTGTTTGAACAAGGCCTGTGCAAAGCCTGTGCGTATGCCTCAGGAGACAATGCTACGTCCCACATAGTTTAGTTACGATTATTTCACAGTGCTTTAACTCAGTGGTTCTCAAACTGGGGGTCGCGAGACGATTTTCAGAAATTAAATACCATTTCAAAAATTTTAAAATGGCATTGTTTAGCCATAATTGTTAGTAGTAGTTTATACATTACATTGATATATTCTGCTACTAGCCTGTATTAAAATACTATCAAATAATAATATGGCTGTTATTCTTCTACCTCTGGGGGAAAGTGGGGGTCGTGAGTCTCTAGCACTGTTATTTTGGGGGGTCGTGAGTCTCTAGCACTGTTAATTTGGGGGGTCGTGAGCCTCTAGTACTGTTATTTTGGGGGGTCGTGAGCTGAAATGTTTGAGCACCCCTGCTTTAACTAAATCTATAATCAATCCGTGCACCTGAGTAGTCCCGGTCGTCGCTCACAGCCGCCTCCTCTCGCTCCACGGCGTATAGCAGCGTGGAGACCAGGCCCTGGTTGGGCTGGAGGTACGACAACACCAGCTCCAGGAGAGTCTTGAAGCGCTTGGGCTGGACCCCCTGAGATGTCTGAGCGACAGAACGCAGGCGAGCCGTTAAATACGCTCTCCCCCCACCCAAACCTCCCCCCCACAGACCACAGAAAAACCTAAAAAAATAGAGCAGTATAGCGGCAAAACAGACTCTTTTAGGGTTCTATGACAAGCTTCCCCAAAGGGCTCTTGGTGACAGAGCCCCCCCCCACCAAACCTCAAGGGCCTGTTAAGCACATGTTTGTGATGCTGTGAATGTACTCTAGAGAGGGGCAGATTACAGAGAGCTGAGGGGAGATGTGTTGAGTGTGGGCAGAGGGAGTAGGTGTGTGTGTGTGTGTGTGTGTGTGTCACAAATGGAGGGGGAGGGCAGGTTTCACAGCTGTTGAACACAAAGCACAAAGACTGCTGTGTGTATGTGCGTGCGCGTCTGTCTATAAGTATGCATGTGTATGTCTATGAGTGTGTATGTCTAGGAGTGTGTGTGTGTGTGTGATTTTGTCAGAGTGAGCCAACACAAGCATCACTGTCTGCCAGCTGCTCCTGAACCAAATACAGCTTTCCATAACCCCACACACGCACGCACACACACACGCACGCACGCACACACAGACGCACGCACACACGCACGCTCTGTGTGACCTGTAAACTGATTACTAGGAAGGAGTCATGTGTTTATCCTGCTACCTGGACAGCCAGAAAACCCTCATCGTCTGGGAGTATTCTGTACGTGTGGACATGCTTCTGAAACCTAGAAAGACAGACAGACAGACAGACAGACAGACAGACAGACAGACAGACAGACAGATATAGGGGGTGAGATAGGCAAGGGAAAACAGACATTTATACCATTAGGCCTTGTTCATACGCACCTTGTTTTTCTTATTAAAAGCGCTGGCCTGAGAGTTTGTCATGCAGAAATATATTTTTTAAAAAGCATCTGAAACAGTTGTCATGATTGTTATGGGAAACACTCAGGTCACATTACGCCACTTGTGATTGGTCAACTGTCAAAAAAAGCTGTTAAGGCAGGGCATTTCCATTGGAGAAGTCCAGAGCTGCTAAAAAAAAGCACCTGCAGTAGCGTTTGATTTAAGCACCCATGGCTCTTTTAAAAACACAGCCCGCTCCATAGGGTTATAATGTAAAAAATTAATAAAAAAAGATGCCGACAGCTTCCGAAAAGAAGTTACGTCTGAACGCGGCCTTAGTACCTTCACGGTTCAATCCTATAACTATTACAGCTCTATTCTAGCTCCAACCTGCTGTTGTCATGTAGACAGGGGAGTATGCTTCAGCACTGCACTATTGACAGAACACAGGAGAATGCTGACTGCACAACTGCAGTACAGTAGAGACTAGAGAGCGCTTCATAAGGAGTGTGTGTGTGTGTTCAGTGAGCACAGCCCAGGCATACCAAAGTCAACAAAACACACGGCAGCTCGACATGGATGAGATAGCGTAGCATATGTCCACAATATTTACTCATAATAGTTTGCGTGACGCCTGTTGCATGCAGACAACAACATGGGAGTCAACAGAAAGGAGAGCCCAATGATAATGGGTATATGATAATTCCCATAATGATATATCAGCCGATACATAGAAAGCACACATTTTTGCATGCAGCCCTCAAAATCATCATGGAGAGCTTCAATTCTGTATTCAGAAGGGAACTTTTGATTTAACTGAATACCAATGTAGATGTGTTCTCTTTTAGAAATGAGATAAAGCAGCCACACATATTGTAATAACCTGTGATAGGAGTGCAACCGTAAAACCATTAGATAAGGAAGTGGTCACATAAATAATATGGGGACATTGACACTCTCATTAGACTGACCCGGCTCTACAAGTTTCATACATGTTATAGGTTAAAGGCACTAAAAAATAATATACATGGCTTTTCAAAATGATGGACCCAATTTCAAAGTAGTATATTTCACAATGGCAACATTTCACAAAAGCGATTTCAAATCAGGTCCGTAATTTTTGCAATACCCTTGTAAATCTGTGGTTGTTGTGTTATGTTGCCAATTAAACCAGGATTAAAGCAAGAGGATCCAGAGCATATCTAGTCTAGAAATTCAACATGGTTTATTGGATTACCTTCTATTTAGTCACATAATGAAAGCAGGGTGCAACTACTTGCATTCTACAGTCATTTCCTTTAATCTTGATCAACCAGGTTCCTTATCAAAATAATCATGGTTGCTTCGAACCAACCTGTATTGAGCAACCTACACCTTCAAACCCAAACAGCATTGTGCATCATGAACATGTGCCAAGTAAATAAAGCGACCCTTGCAAAACAATGGGATAAATTGGTTTGACCCGGGTTGTTGTTGTTTCGGTGAGAAGGCAGTATTTTTGCCCAACGGCACAGATTTTAAAGCAGGGAATATAACCTCGGAACTGTGCCATTTACAATAGCAAAGTCAAACATTTTGTACAATTCCCTTTTGCGAATGTTATTGCTGTTCCAGAAACCATAGAATTAAAATATCCAAACCATATATAACCACAGAAAGTGGTGTATGTGCATGTGCAGATTTGAGTATGTACACCAGTAATGCCTCCCTATAAAAGTGTGCCGCATTGAGTCTAACCAATGTAAAACCCCCATGTATCTTACCCATAATTTGCATGGAGGACTATGACTGTGTATGGTCTGTCCGTGTGTGTATGTGCGTGCGCGCGTGTGCCACGCACACACGCACATGTAAACGATTAGAACAAATGAGGGTTTAAATCCATGCCAGGATTTTATTTTGATGTGACCGCCAAGTCATTTTCCCCTCCTTCCCAGGTCATGTCCAGCTCCTGTAAAACCAAACTGGAACAGATACATTTATATAACTTTCTGGCCATCCACAGTGACTTGGAAACATAGTTTCAAAATAAAAGTGCAGAATGGCCCCACAAAGGAACTAATGCTATCACCACATCAGAAATGTATTTTAATTGTATTTTTTTTTAAAAAAGAAAAAAGAAAAAAGAAAAAAAAAGAAATGTATTTTAATAAAATAAAATATACACAAAAAGTGGGCGGGGCATACATGAATGGAGAGTAAAACAGTTCACTTTAAAGAATCCTTACAGACTACCGGTTAAATGACATCCAAACAACGGATACATAGCAGTTTGCGTGAACACAGCTGATGTATGAAAGCAAGTGCACGGTCTATTGCATCATAAATGTACCCTTGTGTGCCATATACAGTATATACATTTGCAGAAGTATTTGCAGAAGCAGAAACAGCATAGACAACACGGCATCTAGGAATCCAGTTTCACAATGATGTAAAGGTACAATCTACATTATGATGAATACATAATAAATAAATAAACTGCTTTGTATCTTGTTATGGTCTCCATATAGGTTCTTGTACATTGAAATTCCCATCAAGTTAACGCAAGTATAATGACACTATTCATTCATTAATGAGCAAAATCAGTTAGCTCAATGATGTTCTGCTGAAGACCAACTGTATTCTTAACCCATCTCAATGCTTGGCCTACACAATGTAATTGGAAAAATGTATTTACATACTGGACAAGAAATATGAAATACAACAATGGTTGTGTATTAATGGTCAGGAATACAATGTTTTCCTGTTTGGAGACAGTTGGTTGTAGGGCTGGGCGATATGGATCAAAAATAATATCCCGATATATTTAGGTTGAATAACGATACACGATATATATTGGTATTTTCTATAAAGTGGGCTAAATCCTTCAGGCATAGAGAAAAAAATAGGGAACCCGACGGAAATGTGAAATGTTTTATTTTTAACGACATTAATTGACATGAGAGCTTTCTCTGGTGGTGACTCGCTCCTGACTCCACCCCTCAGGCCAAGTGCAGGCGTGGAGGGAGAGACAAACAAATCAAAAAAGTCATGAATAAACGCAGAATATAACTATATCGATATAAACGATATTGTCTAATCTTATATCTCTTTTGAAAAAATCCGATATACCAGTATATACCCAGCCCTAGTTGGTTGGGAGCCATATTGTCTGCAGGCCTGTCTGTGTACAATTGTTTAAGTAACAGAAACAATATAACAATGCATTCATGATATCAGGCAGTGGACAAGCTCAATGCACAGTTTCACTTTTGCAATCAATTATCATTTTATTTGGTCGTCCAGTTTCTAAATGTGCACAGGGACACTCGTCACACAAAGTTGTCCCTGGGCTATGACACCAAACCCCCCCCCCCCCTCCCTTTCCCCTTTGCTGGTTTCATGCCCCCAATTAACTGGCTATGTTCATGAGCTCATTATCTGAATTATTTTTTAAAGCAGTGCTATGTGTATTATATACATACTGTGGCTTTGAGGAAACAGTTCAGAATTGTTGCATAAAATATTCCTGTGATAAACATTTATTTAGCCTCAAAGGTAGAACATTTAGTAAAATGTTAATTTTGTATCTGTGCAGATAATCGTGATGACAAAATGTACACATAAAACAAGTATTTCTCCCTGTTGAGGAATGTATATCTGCCTTCTGGGTTCACACACACACAAACTACATGTTAAGACGTGCTGTGCTCAATATCTCCCTGCAAGCGATTATTGAAATAACGATTATATGAATAGTATGCATTTTTGTATTGCAGCTGTTAAACACAAACACATGCACATACGCACGCACGCACACACACAGCCTGAGACAACATGGTGACCTATCTCTAGCCACACTGCGTTTAAGTAAACCATTACTTTCTTGGTGGAGGTAGAGCACAAAAGAAGACAAGTAACAATAATTCAAGATGAAAATAAAAAATGTGACCAATTTGACCCATCTGAACACAAGATGGGTCAAATGGCCTATTTCCCCTAAAAAAAGATAAACTTCTCAAAAGAATTGTGCACCTTATTTTACTTCCATTTCATGTTGTAAAGTAATCGCTAAAAAAATTAAAAAAAAATTTAAAAAAAATTGCAGATGAATAAATTAACCGTAAATAGCAACGCTCAAATTCCCTGCAAGAGATAGTAATGTGGAGGTGAGATGTCAACAGGAAACCATGGTTAAGAACTTGATAATAATCACAAATACACAATAGTATACTATACTATGACATTAGATAATCTAAGCACAACATTTCACTGTGAGCTGGCTGCATTAGTATGAAATGCTGCAGTGTGTTGATGAAAACATGCGCTATACTGCACACATAGCTTAATGCATAGACTTTCATTGAGTGTCCATGCCAACTGGGATCTCTGAGTGGGCCGCTCTATCAACTGATCTGAAGGCCGCCGCCAGTCTTTTGGTGGTGCGGCAACAAACGCAACGTTTGAAAGGTAAAGTAAAATCGTTGAGAGTTGAGAAATCTGCAGATATTCAATGCGTGTTTATGGCTTGACGCCCATGAAATAGAACAGCGTTCTAAATGTTTGGCGTCGATACGGGTCAGACGCTTCCGTTAAAATGAAATAGTTCTAAAATCCTGGCGCCACTTGACGCGCGTCGACGCCTTCAGTGGGCGGCGGCCTCTGAGTCTCCTAACCTTCTACAACAGGATGCGATGTGAGATTTTACATGAATATCTATATCCATAAACCTCGTAGCCATTATGTGTAGTAGGTTAATCATGTGCAGTATTTTAGGTCAGTGTTAAAGCAATGACAAGCTTTCGTTAAACCGTATACTATAGGCTCCTTAGACATGAGAATACATGCTGGTCGTTTGGCTTTAAATAAACCTCCACACAATATGTGATTAACAGGGAACTCATTTTGTTTTATTTTCTTTTATCTTTGGTGGTCAATGTAGAAAATAATTTTCTGTTCATCTCTTTACATCAAAGTAGCATCATGCTTGACATGTAATGTTTTGACGCTATGTGTTATGTCACCAGATGTATCAAGTGCAATTCCATGCATGTTTTAACCATTGAAGATGGCCTACCTTTAAGAATCCTGGAGATACCTTAATACAGTACATTCCAGTTAGTATGTCCTCGAGTGACGGATACGGAACAGCTAGATAGAGGGTTTAAATACAAGGTAATGCTGGATTTTGCGTAGGTCTAATGTAAGCACATATTAAGCTTTGTGTATTTCTGTGTTGCAGGTACTAAGTATCATTACATCATTGCTGTAACCACTTCTTTGTAAGGAAAGGTCTCTGGAAAGTACAAACTTGCCTGTTAAAGAAGGACTCAGCCTTCTGGGGCTAACCCAACCGTTGATTTACTTGATGTGAAGAACATTGCTGCTCGCTGGGATTAGTCCACACAATCACAAGCAGAACACCATTTGAAAAACATATTATAAATCACAAAAGGAGTTGAGCAATAGTATTATTATTGTTACTATCTTATGGGGACTATCTAGGGATAACCCAATATATGCATCACGTTAACTGTTGCTGTCGATATGGGGACTTCAGCACTGCTCTCTCAGGGCACCACTGTGTTTATGTGTCCACTGCTTCCACAACTCACATACGTGCAAAACACACTTCGCAATTTGAACTGTCAAAAGAATTGCACAGCCTATGGTACATAGGATGCACATTCACGCCACCACAAACACATTATATTTGTGTGTGCATGCACTCTGACACAAACAAATTAATGCTGCAGCAGAGGATGCATGCCAATTTAATGTCATCAAAGTAATATGCCTCAGGGACCTATGGTCTGTTGATCTGGTCTTGCATTGCTTGTGATCTATGAAAATAGCATTATTTGATCACGCTTGTGTAAGTGAATGATGAATGTAAAAGATGAAAAGATTCAGGTTACATCATCTAAAGTTCCCATTATGTTTGGACTAATATATAGCATAACTGCAACAATGTAGACCTAATACTGTAACATTTTGTCAACTGAGTATGTGTATTAGTATAACACTAGTTATAATTCAGTTAAAACCGTAATCCAATAATTGAAATGTACATACATACATACATACATACATACATACATACATACATGTATATATATTAACCATCCATTTATCTTCTCCCGCTTATCCAGAGTCGGGTTGCGGGGGCAGCAGCTCCAGCAAGGGACCCCAAACTTCCCTTTTCCGAGCAACATCAGCAAGCTCTGACTGGGGGATCCCGAGACGTTCCCAGG
>JAODOY010084326.1:0-14409 GCA_025399855.1 Forbesichthys papilliferus
ATATATATATTAGTGTATATACTGCATATGTTATATTGTATATACTATGGTATTGGACATAGGAATACATAAAAATAATGTAATAGTTTGTATAGTATTAGTTAATACTATGTTGTAGTAGTAGTATACTAATTATATAGTATAGAAGAATAGGGGATGTCGGTGTATCTTTGGTGGTGTTTTCCAATGTAGCAGTATTAGTGTAGGTGAACGGGGGGTGCCGGTGTGATGACACTGCTGGTGTTGTTTGTAGTGGGGTCCACATGATGGTCGCCACCCCTGGCAGACTGATGGATTTGCTGCAGAAGAAGATGGTGAGCCTAGACATCTGTCGCTATCTGGCCCTGGATGAGGCTGACAGGATGATTGACATGGGCTTCGAGGAGGACATCAGGACCATCTTCTCCTACTTCAAGGTTGGGCTCATCACTTTGTGATGCTGACTTTATTTTTAAATACATTAGAAGTCTTTTTGGTGCTCAATGGCAGTTGTTTTCCCAGTCACGGCCACTGATTCTTATTAAACGGTCACTCCTCCCTTCAGGGCCAGAGGCAAACGCTGCTCTTCAGTGCTACTATGCCTAAAAAGATCCAAAATTTTGCCAAGAGCGCCCTGGTCAAACCCATCACTATAAACGTAGGCAGGGCGGGAGCTGCTAGCTTGGATGTCATCCAGGTAAGCTCATATGACACTGAAATGCATTGGAAATGTGCTCTCGTCTCTCTCTTTGGATGTAATTCACTGGCTCACTGAGGGATTTATCAAGATTCATGGTGTGTGTGTGCGCGTGTGTGTGTTTGTGTGTGTGAGAACAGGAAGTGGAGTATGTCAAGGAGGAGGCCAAAATGGTGTACTTGCTGGAGTGTCTGCAGAAGACGCCACCTCCGGTACTAGCACAATACAGTGTTACTATTATATGTATTCGTTTTGTTTGTTAGTAATTAATTCCTCGTTTTACTGCTGCTATACACGTTTCTTAGAAGAACACGTCTGCTTATATTCTATAGGTGCTGATGTTCGCAGAAAAGAAAGCAGATGTCGATGCCATACACGAGTATCTACTCCTAAAAGGAGTTGAGGCTGTGGCCATCCATGGTGGAAAAGGTACGGTGTATATTTCCTAGTAGTACCCCCCCCCCCCCCCCCCCCATATCTCAGATAAACTTCAGTCTTCTCTCAGTTTAACATGGCGTTTAGTATATTTGGAATTAAGGAGGTCTAGGAAGAAATATGGTTAGGACTGAAATTAGGTTAAAATGGATTATTAGATTAGAAGAATATGATAATCTATGAGTCTTTTAGTAATAAACAAGTCTGTGCTAATATTAAAAATAACTGCCCAGACAGCAATGCATCACATGCAGGGTCTACATTACACACTACATTACAGTGAAACATAACCAGTTTAGTCAACGTCACACAAAATACAACAAACAACAACGAATACATAGTATTAGTTAAAGTTAATAAATAATGTTGATTTACTTCTGCCTGAGGTTTAATTTCCCAAGATTCATTATGTAAAAGGCCAGATCATCTTGAGATGATGCTTTGGTTTGTGCTATTGCACTCGGTTAATACTAGGTGCCGTCTTACTTGTTCCTCATATTCTCTTTCAATGTCCTTCAGTGCTGAAAAGACGTCACTGCAGATATACATCCCTGGCTATTATCCACACTGTATGTGTGGGTACATTTTATTTTCAGCAAACTGAAAGGTCTAACTGCAGGTCAGTTATTCTCTGGGCCGCTTGCTAACTTCCAGCTGAAATAAAACCAATATCCCTCTGCAGCGCCGCTTCACGCATCGAAACGCATCGTGAAGTGACCCGTATTGCTACTGCAGTGTTCGCCACTTTGTTTGTATTTCTATTTACGGAGCCATGGCTGTGTAGAAGCGTCTGATCATTTTTTGTTCAACGCGCACAGAGAACAATAAGATGGTGAAATGCAAGGAGATATTTGGTGAATTTGACAAAAAAAGTGTATTGACTTACAATCAGCTTTCTATCTAAACAATGAATTGTGTGTATGTAAACGTAGTCAATGTGTAAAACTACCGTTTTTAGATCAAGAGGAGCGAACAAAAGCCATAGAGGCTTTCAAGGAAGGAAAGAAAGATGTTCTAGTCGCTACAGACGTCGCCTCCAAGGGTCTGGATTTCCCGGCTATTCAGCATGTTGTGAACTACGACATGCCTGAGGAGATAGAGAACTATGGTAAATCTAGAGAAAGAGTTTGCTGCTGTGCGAGGTCAGCTTTGAACGTGTTTATTGAATTTATGTTGTCTTGCAGTGCACAGAATTGGAAGAACGGGTCGATCGGGGAAGACTGGCATTGCCACAACCTTCATCAATAAAGGCTGCGGTAAGACACCTGAACTAAACCTGGGGGCAGGATGGTCTATTGGTTAGGTTGCGGGTTCCAACCACGGTGTTGACATTCCTGTAAGCATCATTGAGCAAGGTGCCTAACCCCTAACTGCCTGTGGTTGGTCGCACCTTGCATGGCAGCAATCATCATCGGTGTCTGAATGTAGTTGAATGTGAGGCAAAATACTGTAAAGCGCTTTGGATAAAAGCGCTATATAAATACAGTCCATTTACCATTAAACTTGAAACCTATGACATCACAATCATCGTAAAACCCCTATTTGAAACGGTTTAGAAAGTTAGTTTTGCAGACTGTTACGGTGTTTAACCAGCCTTGGCTCTTCACCACAGACGAGTCTGTGCTGATGGATCTGAAGGCCCTGCTGATTGAGGCCAAGCAGAAGGTCCCGCCTGTGCTCCAGGTCTTACAGACAGGAGATGAGACCATGCTTGACATTGGAGGTGAGTGTTCCTCTCCAACCCTCTCCCTGACATTTACACATATACTCCAATTCCGTTTCCGTTCATGGTATTGACCTATTGTTTGGTTCCTCTTATTACCTCTATATCCTACATTTGGAATGAGAGCATTGCTTAGTTTGTACAATGCTCTTACAACTATATTTAGTGTCGTGACACTAGTATAACCCAAGTATTTGAGACCTTAAATGTATTGTCTTAATTGTGTTTATTTATACTTCCTTAGGGGAGAGAGGCTGTACGTTTTGTGGTGGTCTTGGCCATCGTATTACAGACTGTCCCAAGCTAGAAGCAATGCAGACCAAGCAGGTCTCCAACATTGGACGCAAGGACTACCTGGCCCACAGTTCAATGGATTTCTAATGACCTGCAACCCCAAACTGAATTGTGAATCATTGGAGAAAATTGTATTGTCATTTAAATCATTTTTAGTATTGTTTATTATTTACAGTGCTGTGAAGATTATATTTTTCATTTGTGGTTTGTTTCCACACCTTTTCCTTTACATTTTTGTAAAATAATGTTCCTTAATGTAAATAAAGTTAGAATCCTTTCTAATACTGACTGTTGTTGACTTTTTGCAAAACGTTTAATGTGTATGGAAAAAGGAAGTGAATATGTTATTTATCAACGACCTTTTACATCCAACCCCTTTTGCAGATAGAGAAATAGGAAGTGTAATGCAATATATGATGACGAAAGAACCTGGTGAGACTAGCACAGTCATTTAACCTGTTGTGTATAGCCTTATTTTCTGCTAGTTGGCTGGATTGGAATAAGGAAAGATAAAACAATGGAGTTTGTGTTCATGGAGGGGATGTTGTACCTTCAAGGTGTCAAGTTTGGAAAGGTAGGCCTGAATGATGTAAATTAAAAAAAACATTAGGCATGTTCAACTGGGCTTGCTTGTTTGGACTTGCAAGATGTTTGTTTAGAAGTGGATCATATTTAACATTTGAAAACCTTCAATATTTCAATATTTGAAAACCTTCAATAAAATCTTCAATATTTCATAGGATTTGGCACAATATACCAAAATGTGTAATTAACAATGATTGGATTACCTTGAGGACTCATTTAAACAGTTATGTCAACCAAAAAGTCTTATTAATTATTCATAACACCTCACTAGAGCATTCCTGTTTCTACTCATAACAGAAGACCTGGAGGAAAACCTGGATAGTGCTTTTCAAGCCTAGCTGCTCAGGGATTGGGCGGCTGGAGCTATATAATGTGTGTGAAACCAATGACTCCCACCCGACCAAGTCCCCTGACACAAACAGGGCTGAAAGGAGGGTGATTCGCCTGTGTGACTGTCTCAGCATCACCCCTGCCCCAGTGGAGTCGTGCCCCCTGGGGTGCGAAGCGCTCTACTTGAACACCACCTTGCGCGTCTACACCCTGGCTTCAGAGACATGTCTAGACTGGATCAGTGCCGTGAGCCAGCTAGCCTTCCAGGTACCACACATGGTTCTGCTCTGTGTATAGATTGTGATATAGAAGTCATGGCAATTAGTTTAAAATAGCAAAGGAGTATTTCCATAAACTGATAAGATAAGTTTACGGAAGTGGGATGCCACTAAACCAATACATAGAGATAGATGCAAGATGAGGAAGTTGCTTTTTATTTTACTTCTCCAATTATTTGCATAACCTTCACTCTTTCCTGCTTCAGACGTGTTGATGTCATAAAATTGATAAGCCTATGTTTTAGCCTATGTTTGTTATATAACGGTCTACAGAAGGATCCTGGAGATTCAGACCAAAGGTCTTTGGAGAAAGATAATGACCTATTGATGAAGGACAATGAACTGTACTCATCTTGGACAACAGGTTTTCCCCTCTTTTTATTTAACATACAATATCAGTATGACACATTATACTGCAAATAATTTATTCAAGCACAAATGCCAAAAATGGTTATTCAGCAAGCACTGTGTATACAGTATGTCTAAATATGTATATATAATAAAACTACACTTCCTACACACTGCACGCTTGTAGTTCCTCATATGACATTTTATACCACAGCAACACTACAGCAGCTATACGCTCATAAATGCTTGTCATGCTTAGGTCTGACCCTGCCTCCAGACCAGTATTATGTCACAGTCCAAACCACAGAAGCATCAAGGAGATGTAAACTAGTAGGGGAGTACATATTTTCCACGGCTAAAGAGGGTGCATTACTGATCGACTTAGATACCGGACACACCATCTTCTGCTGGCCATACACATTCTTACGCAGATATGGACAAGTGAAGGTAGAAAGCTTCTATAGGCTTCCTATCAGACAATTATTGTTATTATGTTATATATGTAACGTTAATTTCAGAGAATAGCATTTGTGTGTCTTGACCAGCTTGCATTTATTACTAAATCTGCAGGATGGGTTCAGCATTGAAGCAGGTCATCGTTGTGATTCAGGAGAAGGGGTTTTCACATTCCTGTCCAAGCATAATCATCGCATCCTCCAAGCAATTGTGAAGCAGTGCTTAGCTGCGCAGCAGACAAAGGATTCCTCTCTAAATATCCAGCCGCCAATCCCTGCCAACTTTAAATCGGTTCCTTCACTCTCGCAACCCCAACAAGCCGAGTCTGACTATGGCTTGTATGCTACTATAGACCACAACACCGCTGTTATGGACAGTACCCCAAAACAGAGCTCTGATGAAGATGAAGAAACATGTCCCTCCGTGGAAGCCATAAGCCTGAATGATGTGTGTGAAGACATTGCTTATCACTTAAAGAGCATGATGCAACCCAAGGTGAAAAACCAGAATGAACCTGAGGGTGACTTTTCAGAGTGTGTCTATTCATTTGTTAAGAACACCCCACGTCGTATTTCCCAGTCTCCACTATCTTTCCCAGAGACTCTTTCCCAGTCCTTAGTATTTCCTCCACAGCTGCAACCTCTTTCTGACACATTGTCCAAGACAAGGTACCAGCCTGCGTGGAACCAGACCCAGCCCAGCTGTGATGCAAGTGATGAGAACCTGTACAGTGCAGTAGCAGGAGAAGAAATGGAGCTGGAGAGACAGCAGGCTAGAGGCCACTCCCCCTTATGTATACCCAAAGAGATCCCTGTAAGTTTCAAAGAGAGGCTGTCACAAATTATCTCCAAGGACCTGGCAAAGATCCAGTCACCTGCTCCCTTCAAGGTGGTTGACGCCATTTCTGTACCTCGCTAATAGGAAAGGAGAAGAAACACGCATTTTAGTTTTATTTTATGATCTACTCACTACTAAAGGTATGAGACCGACGAGACTCGGTCACTGTCAGTGGGTCCATGTTGAGATGTGTTTTGGGGCTGATTTCTATCTGGTTAAGTGAAGCTTTTTTGTTGTCGTCAAATGACAACTGTAAAATACAATAATTTCACTTTTTTCTCCTTTCCATGGTGTCACTCAAGAAACGGTATATATTATATATTATTTTCTTTTCCAAAATTGCTTACTTTGAATTGTTACAAAGAAGAAAATGAAAAGAATAATCACACAATTATGTAAATTGAACATTGCAATTGTTATGTTTTAGTATAATTGTTTTATTGGCTCCACATTATACTGTATATATATATATATATATATATATATATATATATACATATGAACTTTAAATTAAAGAGTAGCTATTACTTTGTATGTTTTGAATAAATATGTGCTGTTATGCATGTTATGTAATAAGCCTATTCCTAATGAGTTAATTACCAGGTTTTCGAAGTAACATTACAAATTACAACAAGATTACAAAAATAACAGTAACTGTAATCCATTACAGTTACCAGATACAATAGTAGAATAAGATTACAACTATTTTTAAACATTACTACTTATTACTTTTAGGACTACTTTCAAATATAAAAAATAAATTTGCAGAAGAAAAATAAAACAATCAACTGTTCTCTTATTAACATTTCATTAATGTCAATCAATAATTGAAATGAAATCCAAATATAAGATGATCCCCTGAGCAACACAAATTGTCATAAAAATAAAAAGATGTGGTCACCAATGCAGTAAATTGCTTTAGATGGTAAATAACACTGTTTAGGCTTGAATTAATCTAAAAGTAATAGAAAGTAATAGGTTACTAAATTTAGGTAAACCAAAAATTACTTTAGGCCTACTGATTGAAATTTTAGTCTGTTAATTAGTAACTGTAATGGATTACATTTAAAAAGGAACCTACCCAACCTTGTAAATTACACTTAAAAATGGCCATGTTACCAGTCACATGCTAAGTAACTGAAATAATGTTTATATGCAATACTTTCAGTAGCCTAAATTGGCCGTGTCATATTTAACATCCTTGAATTAATGTAAAACACAATTATCATCAGCAGATTTTATTGTTGCACAACAGTCCACAACGTCTTAAAATACATAAATAGTAAACAAATTGTTTAGGTTTATAATTGAGTCTTAAACAACATTGCATAGGTCACTATACCTATCATGTGATTGTTTAGACCATTATAGTTTAAAGTGCAAGTCAAGTGTCTGACCACATTGGAATAATGGAATTTTAAATCCCTCCTTCAAATAGGGCTACTTGGCTGGAAGTTTGTAAACCTCATATAGGCCTATGGGCTATTTTTTTCAGCAATGCAGCGAATAGGCTTAGCCTATATTAAATATTACAGGATATGATAAATAGATCTGTAATATTCCCATATATTTAAGCATGCATAGGCCAATATTTGCTTTTCCAAACGACTGCTAGGCTACATCATCGCAGCAGTTAAATCCAAATTCTGGTTCAAGATATGGACTCTGTTACTGCCTTCTATTCTGACAATCTTCCATATCACTGTGATGCGAGGATTCTCCGTCACTCGTGTTGGAGGAGCATATAGTTTTATGCATCGCAGAGTCACATTTAGGTGGTGCCAAAATGATGAGGTGGCCGACAGACGCCGATGGCTCACCCAGCTCTGCACACTGAGAGTTTTGGTTTTGCGACGAATTGACTGAATAGCAAATTTCATTTCTCACCGGCGTCCCGTTTGGACAGAGGGTTTGTATCAAACTCATTCGGCATGTCTTGTCCGCAGAGTTCTGTCGTGAATTTATGCACTCAGGTTGTACTACGCCTGTAAGGAGCTCGGAGAGTTCAGTAATGTAGATCTGGGCCATTTGGAGCGTGTCATATTTAGAAAGCTTCTTTTCGTTTTCCATACACGGGATAACACTTCTGAGCTGGTCGAACGCTTTGTTCAGGCCATGCATCCTCCTCCGCTCCCGTGCATTTGCAGCGACGCGCCGGTGTTTGTGTGGACCAAAGTTGCTCGCTTTGCCTCCTTCTGAGTCGTCTAACTCCATAATACCAGAGTGAATACAATCTGATGTCTTGTTTACAGACACATATTTATCAAGTGACACTGTCGTATGCGTCTCTCTCCTGTAGTCACAGATCGGACGCGTGGATGAACTTATCCAAGTTTTTGAGTTGATTGGCACACTTGTTGTCTGTTCCAAAATTGTGCAATCCTCTGGGAATTCTCGCCAGCTTGAAAGCTCGGTTATAGCAGTCATTACTCCTTTATAAACTATCCCTGCATAGAGAAAGACGTGTCAACGAAGTGTATCTCTAATCTCTTTTCTGATATGATTTGATCTGCACCAACATCTTGTATCCACACTGTCACTTCTGGAACTGTCCCAACCCTTTAATAGCCCAGACATCCCCAAGAGACATTCAGTTTGGGATAAAGCAGCCAATCACACGAGTCTCTTTGACAATTTCAGTGAACAATTAGACAAAGCTCTGTTTTTCTGCTATTGTGTATTGTCATTCAATCATGCTATAGTCGCTTGACGTTAAAAGATTTATGGGTTGGCTATTTGTTTGTGATATGTATATTACTGAGTGGTAAATGGCTTTGGTAGACACAACGTATAGGCTATAAAATAATGAAATGCTGTAATTTGATAATTTGTCAATTTATTAAAAACTGTTAAAATTAACAAAATGTGTAGGCCTATAGGCTATATCAAATTATGAGTTATGGACTCATATAAGTAAGCCTATCTCAAAACGATCATCAGACGAGTTGTTTTGCTATATCGTATATATATACATATATATATATACATATATATATACATACATAGACACACACATACACATACATATACATTTATACTATAATAACTAATGTAATGTCTTGAAAGATAGACAATGAATGTGCATGTACATATAGCCTTATTCAAATTATGGGAACTAGATTTAAGCAACGGAATTGACTTATGGGGCTGAGCTAAGTCAGACCCGGTAATTAAATATATATAGTTTGTTCTCAAATAGATACTAAAAGTGGACAAGCTTTTCAGCAGTATTTGCAGAATAATAAAATGAACAGGTGTAAGGCAAGGGCTCAGACACACCTGTCTCTGGGAGAGTCCTGATAACTGATAAGTTTGCAGGCAATCTATGAATCATTTATCAATGAAAATAAGCTTTGACAAAACAAACACCTTGGAGAGGCATTACTGGAAATATCCATGTTCGATTCGATTCGAAGTACTTTTTATCACTGTATTAACACTTAATAATACTTAATAATAATAATAATAATAATAATAATAATAATAATAATAATAATCATCATCATTATTATTATTATTATTATTATTATTATTATTATTATTATTATTATTGTTGTTATTATTATTATTATTATTATTATTATTATTATTATTATTATTATTATTATAGGCCTAATTATAACCTATCCCTGTTAATGAAAATACTTACTAAATACTAAATAAATATCGTTATTATCGCATTATGAGCTACATAATACCACGTGTGTATCAGCTGTTGTTGTCCCCTGACAAAATAGGCTATACAGCAACCCATACAGCTCAGAGTCGTTAAAACGCGCACGTCTTCCATATGGCGCGCACAGGGACTATTCAACTTTCACACAAGCTTAGGGTGACACGAACTATAGGCTAATCACTCATTAGGCCATTTAAAATATTATAGGGTTTTATAACTGTAACCAATGTCTGACGCAAACGTATCCAATTACATGTGGGCTAGCATGATGTTTATTATTAGGGTGGTTTCATTTTCAACCCTTTTTCTTTGTGTTTTTGTTGTTGGCGTGGGTGTGTCTGTGTGTGTGTGCGTGTGTGCGTGCATGCGACAGGCGGTAAGCCACTGAGGCAAAAGAAAATCACCGTGACCTGCCGCGCCGTCAGCAGTTTAATGAGGCCTGGTCTTCGTTGAACAAATCGGCACGCTCTCCGTTGCGGGGTGTCCATTCATATTTGGTACATGAATATTTCATTCCTTCAGCCCACTGCAAGCGCAACAGCCTGCAACCCTGCCGACTTGCCGTGCTACACTCCCCATCTGGTGCGGGGCGTGCGGGTGGAGAGTCAGGGAGGACAGAGAGGTGCGTGAAACATTTCATAGGTCAACTTGGACAGGCTTACTGCGACATGGTCGATGACTGATAGTCAGACTATGGATAACTGATAGTCTAACAGAAATGTGTTTGACCCACGGTCGGTAACCCAAGGTAACAAGGCCAAAAGACAAACAAGTGCCCTCTAAATCTCAAACCAGCCCAAACCAGCACAAAGCGGTAGCCATAACCACTTAAAGTATCCTATTTTTATCTTTCCACAGAGTATAAGAGAGATGTCGCGAAATGCTTTTAAAATGTCACCATACCCTTGGTAAATAAGATATTATTTCAAATATCGGATATCTTGCACCTCATAGGCCTGAGGGTTAAGATACAGTATAATAAAAAAATAAAGGTTTGGGGTAGGATGGATGGGTCACAAAAGTTCGCGAACTGACACTAGGTCTAATTGTGTTATTGCAGTGGTGCTCGCTGAGCCATCACTTGACTTCACTTGCGCCACGGCGCACTTTGCTTAATTAAAGACTAGGCCTAGTTAATTTTTAAACAATACATGTTTCCACTTTTCACACAATAGACATCACCGCCATGTGCATAGAAACAGTGTGCCCCTTGATGTCTCCAACGGTAGCCTGTAATTATCGTTTGAAGCTATACGGCGTTTGTTGTGAGCAACGAGACGTCGGTCACTTAATGCTGGGGTTTCACCGGCAAATTAGAGGAATTAGTGGCCTCATTAATTTAGGAAAGGGATGTAATAGTTACATTATGCTTCATTAAGTCAATGATAGATTACTTCGTCATTAGTCCACCTTTTCTGTGGATAATTCGCTAGATTAACCATCAGTTTAAAATAACTATGGGTATTTTATAAAGTTTTAGTTGTAGCCTATAGACTGCATGTTACATTTTAAATCAGTTTGTAAGGCTATGCTGAATTTATATGCTCAAAGTAAGCCAATGCGACATCTCTCAGTGGCAAGAGTTTACTTTGAAGAATCCGCGCCAGACCGCCAGTCATAGAATTCCCTAGAGGGTCTGGTCTACTGGTGTGCGACCTGCTCCTCTGTGGGAGATGGATAAGGTGCCTGGGGTCAGATATGGTTCCACAGCATGAAGGCACCTCAAACACATCACCTAAAGGCAAACGTGTTTTACCTTGTGAGAAAACCTGTGCGATATATAGGCCTGTAAATATATATTTGCTGATTCACTATATCATATATAGGTTGATATGTGTTATAAAATAGTTTGCTATCTTTTGGTTAAGATATTGTATGAGCTGATTTCTGTGCTGAAACACAACACCATATGGCAGATAGGAGGCAGGACTAAACCAAGCAAGCCATCAAAAGAAGAATGAAAGACCGAGACACGTCAAAAATAGCCCCCCTAAAATATGTCAGAACTGGATGAATACAAAGCATGGTTGAATGGGCTAAGGGGAAGGCTTCAACACTTTGTAGAATACAAGGCAGGGGAAGTTTATATTCTGAAATGAACTAAATTACGAACTCGTGTCTTCATGGGAATTTAAAAAAGGCAAGTGCAATATAACCTATACTTTTTAGACAAATCAGTTAAGAGTTTTCCTCTAAAATATATGACATATAATGTGTTAATTTTTGTGTAAGAAATTAAACCGATTCACAGAGCTGTTTTTATACCCATAGGCTATAAAAGCATGTAAAACCCTTTATTTTAAAACCATTTCATAATGTATCCACGAGAGCCCAAAAGAAACCTGAAGCTGTTTCTTCACAATATCCTGTAGGTTGCTAAAAACACAATTTCCAAAGAATATCACACAGGCACATAATAAACATATGCCTATCAGCTTATGTGTCATGGAGTTTATTAGTTTGGTAGACAGAGATGACCAACTCATGATGCCCGAACACACATTTTTGGTTTATTGTTTGTTCTGTGTGCGCACTAATACTGCGGGGGTTGGGGTTGGTGGGGAGGTTGTTTCAATCTATTCCAAATAACGGCAATTTTTCTTCAACATTGCTAACAACTACAACAACAAAACAAATCGTTATTGAATATCTCCTACTCCCACAATTTCAAACTTGAATCGGTAGTTATCAGATGTGCTATGCAAAACGGGTATCTAATTATCAATTTTCCTTTTTAAATGTATAAACGGACTAGTTAACACAACCTATTGGAGCACATGCGATGGTTGCTGAAAATGGGACTTTGTAAACATATGTAAATATTCTAATATCCCCCATTTCCATCTCACAAGCTTCAGTTTGACTTTACTGTGAATATAAGTCTGGATCATCTTGGATCAATCTGGTTAGTCCAAACCACCAGTGGTTCGGTTAGTTGTGACATGATGCCTGATAAATGATGATAGACAGATAGACAGATGTTTTTGAAAGGCCTGCTGCCCTTCAGTTTCATTGGGCAGCTTCCCAGATAGTTCTGTGTAGGCCTAGTCTGGCAAACAAGATGTACACAACACATTTACTGTATTGTAATATAATGTTATTTTAATGGACCAACAATTGTAAAAACGTTCAAAACCAAGGACAATTATTAGTAACCCCAAACTTTTTGCCAAATGCTGGCTTACCTCAACTCAAGAGCAGAAGTCACTTGAGCCACGGCATGGCTGACCCAAGCTCTTGGCTGTAGGGACAGGACCGATGAGCAAACATACAGGACTGGCAAGGAATTGTGTAAAAAGCTTTTACACGAGAAGGCTGTTAGTTTGGTGCAATACTGGTGTTATAGGCTAGTACTAAAGCTATAGGCCTCATAAGTCACGCTGTCTAAGATCAGGCCAGTACATTTGTGAGTTATGTGACACCAGTCGAACAGTAGCATTGTGTGCTGTATAATTAACTGGTTGTTTTGTTGAGATATCTATATCGTTTCCATAGATAGAACGTGTTCCCGTTTACTCGTTTTGCTATTTCAATTTAATTATCCTATACGGTATCCTCACCATTTGGCCTAAAATTCTGCAATTTAACATGTTACCAGAGGGTGGAGACAACACAACGCTCACTGACAATGGTAAAGTGTCAGTGCTAATATTATATAAATATAGTCAAATTTGACATTGAACGGATTGTATCATCATGCCCCAAAAGACTGAGGCTAACTGACAATCAGAATTCAACAAACAGAATGCTATTTATTTTTAAGATAAAACTGTCTATCTTATCATAATAAGAGTATGCACGGTTCAAATTCGGATTAAGTCCCACCTGACCTGACCTGACACATGACATGATATAAGATATTATCTTAGTCCTTTGTTAAAAATAAAAGTACAGCCTTCATCTTCATGCACCACTTTACATACAACATAACCTGGCATGCCAGAGACATGCCAAGTCAATCTAGGGAGCGCTACATTGAAACTGTTTATGAATGGCAGATACTTTCACGAAAATACTTGGCAGGTGATTGGATGACCCATCTGGCCGTTTTCTCTACGGTCTGCACCATGGTCGGCACACCTAAACCACGCCTATATAGCTATAAACATGACGCTGATTGGAAAGTTCAGTTGCTACTCAGACACATTCAAAATTATTCTGAAGCTTTCCAGACTGATTCTCATGGGGGAATTTAACAGAAGCTCGCAAGATCAGGATGGTCTCTCTAGGGTGCATATAACACGGAATAAAAATAAATTAATCCCTAGTCATATGTCACTAACTCAGTGCTATCAAGTAATAGTCTAGGCTTCGATAGAAATAGATTACCTATAGGTATGCCAGTTATGTTAAACTGTGTGATTGTGTTGGTCAGTAGAGGGCAGTAATGATCTGTGGTTTGAGACGAGGTACTCGTTATGTATCTGAGAAGAGCATCATTTTGTCCATTGACCTCTTCGACCTTTGAAATTTAAATAAGTATGTGGCACAAAGCAAGAGCTGTGAAGTCGTGTGCACATTATTTTATTATATTGGCAATTTTTGATAAGTGGTCTTTTGAAAACAAATGACCTTGAAAACACTATATTTAGGGATTGTATTTAATAAAAAAAAAAGTTTTCCTAATAATATTTACTTTTAGTTAGTTTTATCTTGCCTTATATGTGACCATATATATATATATATATATATATATGCTGGTTTGCTGGTACCCCGGCATCCCATGCTGGTTGCTGGTGTGCTGGTATACCAGCTAGACCAGCACTACCCC